>JAZAVI010000777.1:0-47140 GCA_036326025.1 Chrosomus eos
TGAGCAGCGCCGTTGTTCCAGCGTGCTTCAAGGCCACCACCATCGTCCCCGTGCCAAAGAAGTCCTCAGTGTCCTGCCTCAATGACTACCGTCCCGTCGCACTTACAACCATTATCATGAAGTGCTTCGAGAGGCTCGTCATGAAGCACATCAAGACCCAGTTACCCCCCTCACTAGACCCACTGCAGTTCGCGTATCGTCCAAACCGTTCAACGGACGACGCCATTGCCACCACCCTCCATCTGGCCCTTACCCACCTGGACAAAAAGGACTCATACGTTCGAATGCTATTCATAGATTTCAGCTCAGCATTCAACACAATCATTCCCCAGCACCTGATTGGAAAGCTGGACCTGCTGGGCCTGAACACCTCCCTCTGTAACTGGATCCTGGACTTTCTGACTGGGAAACCTCAGTCAGTCCGGATGGGGAACAGCATTTCCACCACCACCACACTGAGCACTGGGGCCCCCCAGGGCTGTGTGCTCAGTCCACTACTGTTCACTCTGCTGACTCACGACTGTTCAGCTATGCACAGCTCGAACCACATCATCAAGTTCGCCGACGACACGACCGTGGTGGGTCTCATCAGCAAGAACGACGAGTCAGTATACAGAGAGGAGGTGCAGCGGCTAACGGACTGGTGCAGAGTGAACAACCTGTCTCTGAATGTTGACAAAACAAAAGAGATGGTTGTTGACTTCAGGAGAGCACAAGGTGTACATACTCCACTGAACATCGACGGCTCATCTGTGGAGATTGTTAAGAGCACCAAATTCCTTGGTGTTCACCTGGCGGAGAACCTCACCTGGTCCCTTAACACCAAGTCCATTACCAAAAAAGCCCAGCAGCGCCTATACTTCCTTCGAAAGATGAGAAAAGCACATCTTCCATCCCCCATCCTCACTTTGTTCTATAGAGGGACTATTGAGAGCATCCTGAGCAGCTGTATTTTTTTTTTTTTTTTTTATTAAATTTATTTATTAGGGACCATGTACAATCTATAACATAAATGTTGCCATTTGATGCATTGTACCAGAGTTAGCCATAGGCTATTTTACATCTGCAGTCCCCTGGCAGGGTACAAATAAAAACAATCTCACTAAACACTAACATCACTAACAATCTAACAATCTCACTAACAATCTCTATAAAAAAATATAAATAAAAACACATTTTATCAACACCACATCAGCTTCAGTGAGTACAGATTTGAGTAGTCTTCAGAAAGGATTTTAGTTCTGACTTAAAACTTCTAATGGATTTGCAGCTCTTTAAATCATTCGCTATTGCATTCCACTGTGTAGTAGCTTTGTATGAAAAAGCAGATTGTCTAAAGGTTGAACGACAGAAAGGTATATTACAGTCAAAAATGGATGCTATTCTAGTAGATTTTACTGAAGTTACGGGGCGATTACAAATAAAAACCAATAAACACGGAGGGGCTAGGCCGTGTAGAATCTTATACACTAAAGTCAAGTTCGCAAAGAGTCTAAACTTTTCAAAACTCAATAAATTATGTTTCTCTAGGATCTTACAATAGTGATAGCGAAATGGCTTTTTATCAAGTATTTTTATAGCTTGCTTGTATAGTGATTCTAGAGGTCTAATGGCAGACTCACTGGCTTGTCCCCAACAGGTGATACAATATGAGATGTGTGAAAAAATTAAAGCATGCATAAATATTTTGGCTACATCCATAGGGAGGAACGATCTAATCTGTCTAAAGTTTGCCAAATTGTATTTGATAGTTTTTGTCATTTTCTTAATGTGTTTCTTAAAATTAAAATTTGTTTTAATTTTCGTCGTATCACTGCCTGGTTTGGGTCTTGCACCAGTTCGGACCACAAAGCCCTACATAGGATAGTGAGAACTGCTGAGAAGATCGTTGGGGTCTCTCTTCCGTCCATCAAAGACATTTATGTAAAACATTGTATGCGCAAAGCAATCAGCATTGTGGATGACCCCACCCACCCCTCACATAAACTTTTTATCCTCCTGCCGTCTGGAAAGAGGTACCGAAGCATTCGGGCCCACACAACCAGACTGTGTAACAGCTTCTTCCCCCAAGCCATTAGACTCCTAAACACTCAAAAACTGGTATGACACATACACGTGTTCCGAGTTGCACTCTACAAACTGTAAACTGTCACTTTTTAACTGTCTGCTACTTCAGTAACTGCTATGTGCATAGAACACTATCCCATAGTATGTTGTTTACATTTGTAATATTTGTTTGCACTACTCTGTAGTGGTCGGCACTGCACTGTCCCAGTGTCACTTCTCTTATGACCACTGTTTAAAAATGTTTTGTACTGTCCCATACTCTGCACACGCCTCTGCACGTGCACTTTATATAGGATTTTTTATTTTTATATAATATTTATTTCTTAATTAGTTCTATGTGTTTTTACATAGCACTGTGGCCCCGGAGGAACGTTGTCTCGTTCCACTGTGTACTGTACCGTATATGGTTGAAATGACAAATAAAAACTCTTTGACTCTTTGACTTTTGACTCATAGTATATATTAAGTGTACTTTTAAATAGTCTAATGTTGATGGTTTATGTTGTTGTACGTGTGTTTGTTGTTTATTGTGCGCCGTCAATACACTGTCATTTTGGCCAGGTCTCTCTTGAAAAAGAGGTTTTAAATCTCAATGAGATAACCTGGTAAAATAAAGGTAAATAAAAATAAAATAAGATACCATTCCATGCTCTCAAAGCAGGCCATCCTTGCTAACTCGCACTCTCACGCCCTCTACCCCCCAGTAGCAGCGACAGGGCATCTCCGCGACCGGCATCTCCGCGACCGGCGTCACCACGCCGGTCTGCACCTTCACGTGCCTCCACTGAGGTCGCCCAACACCAGCAATCCGCGAGTGGCTCCAGAAGGCGTCGTTCTTTCCGATGCGACTGCAGTGAAGAGCTGGTGAAGCTCGAAAAGGAGAAGCTGGAAGTGCTCAGAGGGATCGAGCAGGGGTTACAGGAGGCCAACAACCTCGCCCGGACCACGCTGGAGGTGAAGAAGGCGAAGCTCCAGATTTTGGAGAAGCAATATGCTTTGTCCGAAACTAAATTTCAAAGGCCAACCATTTCTGTTCCAATTGTTATGCCAGGTCAAGGTAAGCTTGATTATGATGCTCGGAACTACTAGAGTGTTGTCTGTTATCTTTTTGTTCAAACTATTTGATTACATTACAGATGAACTATCAACAACCCAGTGACTGCGGGCTTCAGGAAAGCAGACTTTATATATGTTTATTTTCAAATATATATTTTCAGTGCTTTTGTTTGAATAAACACCAATTTGATTAAACTTGCTGTCATCGATTTTGGGTCTGCAGAGCATCTTTATTGTAAAGAGTTCACTGTGTAATGATCAATGGCACATAATAGTGAATAATACGTTACTTTAACCATCCTCTACTGTGGAGGATAAATAAACTCGGCTGTGCACAACAGCAAAAAAAAAAAAAAAAAAAAAAAAAAGCAGGGAGATACTGTGTATATCCACAAAAAGGGGAAAGTTTTATGTTGATGATGAAAAATGGGGTGCAAAAATTCATAAACCAAAAACGTAAATGATTTGCTGCCTCGTTTGTACACCAGCTGCGTGTAGGGGATCTCTAAGTTGGGGTGGGTTATGGACTTCTTCTTCTTCTTCTTCTTCTTCTTCTTCTTCTTCTTCTTCTTCTTCTTCTTCTTCTTCTTCTTCTTCTGGCAAAGCTGCACCTCCACTGACTGCAATGTTGTGTAGCATTGCTGTAACTACTGCAACTGCACAACATCTTTCTGGCTTCAGACGCAACCCTCCAGCTGATATATGCAGGCACCGGAAGCGCATCTTCTAGTGCCCAATCGGGTATGGATTTGTGCAATGTTGTAATTCTCCTCGGCCCGCGTGGTGGGGTTGGTGACTGGATTTAGAAGATAGGTTCTGAGGGGTTAGCCACTGTCTCCTATAAAAAAGCTCTGCCCAAAAAACCCTCTTTCTGCGTCGTGACCCACTACTGAATTGGCCCATACAAAGCTGTTGTGTGCACTACCAGGCCACTTTGCCACCACGTCTGCAAACATCCCCCTGTGGTCCACCACCACCTGGACATTGATGGCCGCGAAGCCCTTACGACAGATGAAGGCCTGGTTGAGCGCTGATCTATGGGGATAAGTGCTCCGTCGACAAGCCCTATTATTTGTGGTATACCGGCAATGGCATGGAAGCTTTGCGCCTCCATCACTTCGTGCCTGGCGGAAGGCATGCGGATATAATCTGTGGCATGATGGAGCAGGGTTTTTGTGACTGAACGAACGCACAGCCACACCGAGGTCTTACTCAGTCCATATCTATCCCCAACCACCTCCAGAAAAATCCCCAGCAGCTGAATTTCGGGGCTGAGGGGGTGGTTCCGTTGAGTTTGTCTTGACACATCCGGACTAATAAGATCTAAAAGCTGCTGAATTTGCTGTCATGGCAGGCGAAATTTCTTTTGAATTGTATATAATTGCGAATATAATAGTGCACATACACTAAATGGCTTCGCGGACGGTTCTGACTTTGATTTTGCACAACTATTCACTATATCGCTGCCATAGTTTGACCAAATTCCCCACCACAGTCATTCTCTTTAAATAGACGAATAAGCCTTTACTTTCAAATGGTTTGCCAGCTGATGTACCTTTGGATAATATAATTAAAAAGCTAACAACAATCAGTGTGATGACAATTTTATTATTTGCATGTAAACACTTGAATTAGCCTGATTGAACACTGGGTGTATTAAATTTAAAATAATATTCGTATAGACTAAGATTTAAAGAAGCTTTTTGCAGTGGTGCCCACTAGCGGAGTGAACTGTCAACAGTGATAAGGTATAGCTAAGAGTGCTCCAGACCAACCTTCCGAACGTATAGCTTACAGAAGGTATAATTAACTAAGAACGTTTCGGGAAACACGTATTAACGATAAGGTACAGCTTAAGGTGTAACTTAAGAACAACGTAGCTTTAAGAAGGTTTCGGGAAACTCAGCCCAGATAGATATAACAAATCCACACTGAATTCCAAGAGAAGGTGATGTACATCAAAGTGTGAGTCATTAAATGAGGATTAATTAGGTAGGAGACATGATACAGGTGAGGTTACATTGACCGTTAGTTGGTTGTATAATAAAATACTATAGTATATACATAATAGTACACAAGACAATAAATAATTCACACGGTTTCTGGGATGCATGTTCATTTATAGATCAGTTAATCTATGATTAATGCAGTATAGTCTATATTAAAGATTGTTTCTGTCTTCCCATTGTCTCTCTCTTGCGCGTGTGGCCACATTCCTCATGTCCTTTCACTTTATATTTCTCTCAGTTAATTATATTGATGTACTGAAAAATAAATGTAATTTTTATCTTTCATGTCAGGCCTGATGGAAGTGAAGGAGGAGAGTGAAGAACTGATTGAAGGGAAGGAGGAGCGTGAAGAACTGCTTGAAGTGAAGGAGGAGAGTGAAGAACTGAGTGAAGTCAAGGAGGAGAGAGAAGAACTGAGTGAAGTGAAGGAGGAGAGAGAAGAACTGAGTGAAGTGAAGGAGGAAAGAGAAGAACTGAGTAAAGTGGAGGAGGAACATCATGTCCAACCTGGAGGAAAACCTTTCAGTCACTCAAAGACTAAAAATAAATTTTTAAAGAAAAGAACCAAGAAATCTTTCACCTGCACTCAGTGTGGAAACAGTTTCACAGGCAAACAAAATCTTGAGCGTCACATTAGGATCCACACCGGAGAGAAGCCATTCACATGTGATCAGTGTGGAAACAGTTTCACAAGCAAACAAAATCTTGAGATTCACATGAGGATCCACACCGGAGAGAAGCCGTTCACATGTGATCAATGTGGAAACAGTTTCACAAGCAAACAAAGTCTTGATCGTCATATTAGGATCCACACCGGAGAGAAGCCGTTCTCATGTGATCAATGCGGCAAAACATTTCTTAGGGCATCAGCCCTAAAGACACACCTGACAGTTCATACGAAGGAGAAGCCACATTCATGTTCTGTGTGTGGAAAGAGTTTTTCACTTCTGCCAATTTACAACGCACATCAGAAAATTCACACTGGTGTTGAGAGAGTACATGTGCTTTGAGTGTGAGAAGACTTTACTACAGCAACCGGTTTAAAACTGCACCAGATGATCCACACTGGAGAAAAACCTTACAAGTGTTCACACTGTGACAAGAGATTCAGTCGATCAGAATATCTGAAAGCACATGAGAGGATCCACACTGGAGAAAAACCTTACAAGTGTTTACACTGCGACAGAGATTCAGTCAATCAGAATATCTGAAAGCACATGAGAGGATCCACACTGGAGAAAAACCTTACAAGTGTTCACACTGCGACAAGATATTCAGTCTGTTGCAACATCTGAAAACGCATGAAAGGATCCACACTGGAGAAAAACCTTACAAGTGTTCACACTGTGACAAAAGATTCAGTCGATCAGAATATCTGAAAGCACATGAGAGGATCCACACTGGAGAAAAACCTTACAAGTGTTCACACTGCGACAAGAGATTCAGTCTGTTGCAACATCTGAAAACACATGAAAGGATCCACACTGGGGAAAAACCTTACAAGTGTTCACACTGTGACAAGAGATTCAGTCGATCAGAATATCTGAAAGCACATGAGAGGATCCACACTGGAGAAAAACCTTACAAGTGTTCACACTGTGACAAGAGATTCAGTCGATCAGAATATCTGAAAGCACATGAGAGGATCCACACTGGAAAACAACCTTACAAGTGTTCACACTGCGACAAGAGATTCAATCGATCAGCAAATCTGAAAATACATGAGATGATCCACACTGGAGAAAACCCTTACAAGTGTTCACACTGCGACAAGAGATTCAGTCAGGCATCAAATCTGAAAAAACATGAGATGATCCACACTGGAGAAAACCCTTACATGTGTTCACACTGTGACAAGAGATTCAGTCAGTCAGCAAATCTGAAAACACATGAGATGATTCACACTGCCGAAAAACCTTACAAGTGTTCACACTGCGACAAGAGATTCAATGTATCAGCAAATCTGAAAAAACATGAGAGGATCCACACTGGAGAAAAACCTTACAAGTGTTCACACTGTGACAAGAGATTCAGTCAGTCATCACATCTAAAAACACATGAGATGATCCACAGCAGAGAGAAGCCGCTCACGTGTGATCAGTGCGGGTCGAGTTTCTCTATTAAAAGTCACCTGAAGCTACACATGAAGATCCACACAGTGGAGAAATCACTTAAACACAGTTTAAGTGCTGAGCAACAAAGTCTCTTCTGTGTAAGTTATCCACACATCACCCTATAGCCAAATCTCTCCTCCCCCTATAGCCATGTGTGTGTGTGTGTGTGAACACAGGACACTTTGTTGATTGATATCTATTAACTCCTGTTCAACCAACAGGAATGTCTAATTTGTCAGTTCAAATCGATGCAAAAAAACCACATTCGCTCTCTGACAGTAGGTGGTGCTCATGTCAAAGCAAAAATACAGCGACTAAATGGTCACATTTTGCAACCTTCCACAAAGAGAGTGCTTCCATTTCTGCCGCTTACAAGAAACATCACACGGCAAACAAAAAGAAAAATAACCACATTTAAAACTTGATCAAGTAAAATAACTAGCTCCCGGCCAAACAAACATATGGATTTGAGTTAAGTCTAAGTGCCACTTATGCGAGTAATGTGACACACTGATGATATTTACGCTACGCCATGATGCACTATGCTACTTCTGACGTCACAAGTTGCGTAAGTTGTGCTTTAGGCATGCGTATGGCCAGAATTTTACTTTTTTAACCCTCCTTTATTAACCCTCCAGAGCCGTAGAGCACTTTTAAAATGGACAGATGCACTTTTATGATGGATACATGTACTTTTATGATGGATAGATGCACTTTTATGATGGATAGATGCACTTTTATGGACTTAATTCACTGCCATTATGAAGCTTGAAAGAGCCAGGACATATTTTAATTTAACTCAGATTGTATTCAAGTCAAGTCACCTTCATTTATATAGCGCATTTAACAATATGGACTGTTTTGGCTTTACAGCAGCTCTAGAGTAAAGTTATTGTCCAGCTAAAGTTAGTTTTTCACTTCCGACGCAACGATCATTAGTTATTAAATTAGGGGCCGCTATCACGACACCGTTCTAACAGAAAACCCTCAATGCGATCCGGCCGCTCATTTCCACAAAACAGTGCCTGGTGGCTCTGAGAATTTTTTTTTTTTATTGCTTCCGCCTCAGCTTTACCCACTAAGCCTCTAAAGACAACATCTAATTTAGTGGGCAAAGCTTATACAGCAGCAGGTCAAGCTGGAGCCTGTCTTCAAACTATGGCAGTGCTCCAGGCTTATCAGGCCGATTTGCTGGGGGATTTGATTTGAGAGTTGGGCCCGATGAGGTTCGACAACTTCGTCGGGCCACCGATCTGTCTCTCAGGGCTACAAAGGGGACCGCCAGAGCAATTGGGCAGTCTATGGCAGCCCTTGTAGCTACTGAGAGACACCTCTGGCTGAATTTAGCTGAGATCAAGGAGAAGGACAGAGCTTTCCTCCTTGACGCTCCAGTGGATCCAAAAAAGCCAAAAAACAGTCTGAGGCTTTTAAAAAATTTCTCCCTCGCCGTGTCTAACCCCCTGGGACTGCTGGGTGTGAGCAGTCCCAGTCGTCGAGCTCCTCATATCGTGCTCAACAAAAAGAGAGTGTTGCGTCTCATGCTCCTCCACAACAACACTGGAAACAGACGCAGCACTCTGTCGAAGCCTTCGAAGTCGAAGCCGGATCTGAGGACCGCTCTTCAGGCTAAGAAAGCTTCGGCACAGAAAAAAAGGTCCTGACGTCACTGGCGTCAGACCTGTGAGGGCAGCCCCAACCAGGGTGGAACGGTACACACCTCAGAATACGGTGCCCGTTTCACCTCGGTGTCCACACGGGGCCGTTCTGCTAACCCCTCCACCCTTGGTGCTTTGGGGCGCAGCGGTTTCCAGCGAGTCTCTGGTGCAGTGTCAACTCGACATTGTGTCAGACTCTCACCCTCTGAGGTGGGTTCAAAAACAGTCAGTTCAGGTAGTTCCTGGTGGTATGTTTCAGGCTCCCGAACCGGCTGTTTCTTTAACATCAGAGACCAGCCTCTAGAGGCTGGTTCCCTTAGTAGATTTTCTGGCAGCGTGGAAGAACTAGAAAGGGGATACAGAATCCAGTTTGGTTCTCGTCCTCCACGCTACAACGGGGTGTTACTCACGATAGTGCATCCCGAGCAGGCTCTGGTAATGGAGCAAGAGGTAAAGGCCCTGTTAGCGAAAAAAGCTATAGAACGGGTGTACTCTCCCGACAGAGAATTGGGTTTTTACAGCCGTTATTTCATCGTTCCAAAAAGGATGGAGGGTTGCGTCCCATTTTAGATCTTCGCCTGTTGAATCGTTCAGTACAGAAACTCAAGTTCAAGATGCTAACACTGAAACAGATCGTGACCCAAATCAGATCCGAGGACTGGTTTGTCACGATAGATCTGAAAGATCCTTACTTCCACGTCTCCATCCTCCCTCAGCACAAGAGGTTCCTGAGGTTTTCTTTCGGGGGCAAACAATACCAATATCGGGTACTTCCTTTCGGTCTACCTTTATCACCCCGCACGTTCACGAAATGCATAGATTCAGCTCTGGCCCCGCTCAGGCTGCAGAGCATACGTATTCTGAATTACATAGATGACTGGCTGATTCTAGCGGAGTCAGAACAGTTAGCGGCTCGGCACCGAGGTGTCGTCCTCACTCATATGCAAATGTTGGGGTTGAGGCTCAATGCCAAGAAGAGTGTGCTTTCTCCAGTACAGAGAACAACTTTCCTTGGTGTCGTCTGGGATTCAGTCACGATGCGGGCCGTTCTATCGCCCGCTCGTGTAGCTGCTATCCTTACAGCCACGAAAGAGCTAAAGCTAGGCCAGTCATGCACTGTGAAACCGTTCAAGAGACTGTTAGGTCTTTTGGCAGCGGCGTCCAATGTGATCCCCTTTGGCCTGCTGTACATGAGACCTTTGCAGTGGTGGCTCAGGACCAGAGGGTTCTCCCCGAGGGGAAACCCACTTCGTATTGTGACACTGCCACATTAGTTTAGGTACTATTACTTGAAATTCATCAAAGAGTTTAAGTATTTAATTGATGGCATTTATGTATGTGCATTTCGGATAAGATCGGAGTAAATATGTATTTATTTATATTAATTGTCTTGTGTATTTTCCACTGTGTGATGGTATAGAATGGGGTTTTTTGTATGAGGATATTGTTCGCCCTAGACACCTGTTACCTTTGATCACCGCGCACCCAAACTTGTATATAAAGGTCCTTCTCAAAAAATTAGCATATTGTGATAGTTAATTATTTTCCATAATGTAATGATAAAAATTTAACTTTCATATATTTTAGATTCATTGCACACCAACTGAAATATTTCAGGTCTTTTATTGTTTTAATACTGATGATTTTGGCATACAGCTCATGAAAACCCCAAATTCCTACCTCAAAACAATTAGCATATTTCATCCGACCAATAAAAGTGTTTTTAATACAAAAAAAGTCAAACTTCAAATAATTATGTTCAGTTATGCACTCAATACTTTTGTCGGGAATCCTTTTGCAGAAATGACTGCTTCAATGCGGCGTGGCATGGAGGCAATCAGCCTGTGGCACTACTGAGGTGTTAGGGAGGCCCAGGATGCTTCGATAGCGCCCTTAAGCTCATCCAGAGTGTTGGGTCTTGCGTCTCTCAACTTTCTCTTCACAATATCCCACAGATTCTCTATGGGGTTCAGGTCAGGAGAGTTGGCAGGCCAATTGAGCACAGTAATACCATGGTCAGTAAACAATTTACCAGTGGTTTTGGCACTGTGAGCAGGTGCCAGGTCGTGCTGAAAAATGACATCTTCATCTCCATAAAGCTTTTCAGCAGATGGAGGCATGAAGTGCTTCAAAATCTCGTGATAGCTAGCTGCATTGACCCTACCCTTGATAAAACACAGTGGACCAACACCAGCAGCTGACATGGCACCCCAGACCATCACTGTGGGTACTTGACACTGGACTTCAGGCATTTTGGCATTTCCTTCTCCCCAGTCTTCCTCCAGACTCTGGCACCTTGATTTCCGAATGACATGCAAAATTTGCTTTCATCTGAAAAAAGTACTTTGGACCACTGAGCAACAGTCCAGTGCTGCTTCTCTGTAGCCCAGTTCAGGCGCTTCTACTGTTTCTGGTTCAAAAGTGGTTTGACCTGTGGAATGTGGCACCTGTAGCCCATTTCCTGCACACGCCTGTGCTCCAGACTCAGTCCACTGTTTCCGCAGGTCCCCCAAGGTCTGGAATCGGTCCTTCTCCACAATCTTCCTCAGGGTCCGGTCACCTCTTCTCTTTGTGCAGCGTTTTTTGCCACACTTTTTCCTTCCCACAGACTTCCCACTGAGGTGCCTTGATACAGCACTTTGGGAACAGCCTATTTGTTCAGAAATTTCTTTCTGTGTCTTACCCTCTTGCTTGAGGGTGTCAATGATGGCCTTCTGGACAGCAGTCAGGTCGGCAGTCTTACCCATGATTGCGGTTTTGAGTAATGAAACAGGCTGGGAGTTTTTAAAAGCCTCAGGAATCTTTTGCAGGTGTTTAGAGTTAATTAGTTGATTCAGATGATTAGGTTAATAGCTCGTTTAGAGAACCTTTTCATGATATGCTAATTTTTTGAGATAGGAATTTTGGGTTTTCATGAGCTGTATGCCAAAATCATCAGTATTAAAACAATAAAAGACCTGAAATATTTCAGTTGGTGTGCAATGAATCTAAAATATGTGAAAGTTTAATTTTTATCATTACATTATGGAAAATAATGAACTTTATCACAATATGCAAATTTTTTGAGAAGGACCTGTATAGGGGGCGGGCTGAAGGGAAAGGGAGAGAAAAAAGTGTGTGTGTATCGAGCAGGGCGTGCGCGCTGTACTGAGTGCTGCATGCGATTAGTGTTTGTAAATTGATTTCTCGTGGTGGTAGAGGAAAACAGGAAAAAAGTAAAGAAAGATCCCGACTGGGAAAAAGGAATGGATATGAGCGAACCGCTGTTTGTATTGGGAGGGAAATCGAACGCGTTACCAAAGTGAGGACGCGTCAAAAGAACTTTCCCGGTCGGCTGGCTGGATTTACTCATCAGATTTTGGGGAGATTATTTCCCGGAGTTGGTGAGACTATCTTTTTTGTGGATTACAATTTTTTTTGTGTGTTTGCTACATCATGGTTTTGTGTTTGCTACGTCATGGGACAATTTACCGGCATCGGCCTTGGATTATTCACTCTCTCTCACTCGTCGTGGTAAACGACAAAATATCTGCCGGTTAGTTTGGACTTATAGGTGGACTTTGGGATTGGGTATAAGAAGAAAAAGGACAGTGAACTATTGTGGGTTTGTGTGGGGTATTAATGTGTGAAAAATACAAAGTGCCATACTGTGAGCATATATGGTTTATTGTTTGATGCATGTTTATTTTGTTTCTGGTAGACCAAAAAATACTGTTTGTCATTGGTTCTAGGTTGATAGCGTTAATCTGTTCAATCTTTCAGAAAGAACCCCTTGTGCGTTTTAGTTAACACAGCCTTAGGTAAAAGGTTGATTGTTACAGTATGATCAAGATAACGCGGCGGTGTCTCCACGCCTTGTTCATATGGAGGAAACACTGGTTCTTAACCCAGGGTCTGGTGTTGGGAGCTCTTTGTCATCTCCTCCCAGACCTGAGGGACCATCATGTGCTTGTCCGTAAAGACAACACATCGGTGGTCTCTTATCTGAACCATCAGGGGGGTCTGTGTTCGCGTCCGCTTTACAAACTGGCGCACCAGATCCTCCTGTGGTCCTTGGGGAAAATACTCTCTCTGTGGGCATTGTATATTCTAGGGGACCAGAATATAGGAGCAGACACCCTGTCGAGGCAGGGGCTGAGGCCAGGGGACTGGAGACTCCAACCCGAGGCGGTGGAGCAAATATGGGAGTTTTATGGTCAGGCAGAAGTGGATCTGTTTGCGTCTCAGCACACGACGCACTGTCCACTCTGGTTCTCCCTTACTCAACCAGCCCCCCGGGGATGGTGCAGACGTGGCAGAGGCTACGCATTTCGTCTGTACGCATTTCCCCCTGTGGCTCTGCTCCCAGGGGTTCTGGAGAGAATCTGCCAGGATGAATAAGAATCCCAGACGACACCAAGGAAAGTTGTTCTCTGTACTGGAGAAAGCACACTCTTCTTGGCTACTGCTAGTAGCACCACGCTGCCTAGTCGAATTTCTGCGTCATCGTTTCTAAAGTCCTCCGTTTTGACCCGTCTACACTAGTCAAGTCAAGTCACCTTTATTTATATAGCGCTTTTTACAATACAAATTGTTTCAAAGCAGCTTTACAGAGATAATAGGAAAACAATGTTGTAATAGCATTGTTAAATTCAAAATTAAATGTTAAATATCCCCAACTAAGCAAGCCAAAAGCCAATGGCAACAAAGGTGAAGAGAGGCGAAAAAGGCAACAGTGGCAAGGAACCAAAACTCCATCAGTGACAGAATGGAGAAAAAAACCTTGGGAGAACCCAGGCTCAGTCGAGGGGGCCAGTCCTCCTTTGGCCAACGAATGAACAGTGTATTATTATGATTTAGGCAGCATAATGTCAGGAGTCAGATGTAATCAGAACTTTCATGATATGTATCCAGTTCATCTGGTTGGAGGTTGGGTCATCCCGCCGGTGAGGAGATGAGTGTGTTGAGGTGTCCATGGGCCTTCACAGTGTTGATGGGGCTGGCACATCAGGGATGCGTTGTCGTCGTGTCCATGTGATGGTCCTTCCTCAGATCTGGATATGGCCTGGATCCGGCGGTTTGCGGTAAACCTCGGGATAAACAGAGGGACTAATATTAGCGTAGGCGCCATCCTTCTTATGATGTACAAAGTACATCAGGAATTATGGGAAGTGTTCCCGGTTCCGGCTGATCTAATCTATGCAGCCTAACATTGAATTCTAGAAATTTATAATGTGTTATGTGTATGCTAAGCCAAAGAGATGTGTTTTTAGTCTAGATTTAAACTGACAGACTGTATCTGCTTCCCAGACCGTGTTAGGAAGATTGTTCCAGAGTTTTGGTGCTAAATAGGAAAAGGATCTACCGCTAGCAGTCGATTTTGATATTCTAGGTATTATCAACTGGCCAGAATTTTGAGATCGCAGTAGACGTGCAGGACTATAATGCGTTAAGAGCTCGCTCAAGAACTGGGGAGCTAAACCATTTAGTGCTTTGTAAGTAATCAGCAATATTTTAAAATTTATACGATGTTTAATAGGCAGCCAATGCAGTGTTGACAGAACCGGGCTAATATGGTCAAACTTCCTGGTTCTGGTAAGAACTCTAGCTGCTGCATTTTGAACTAGCTGTAGTTTGTTTATTAAGCGTGCAGGGCAACCACCCAGTAGAGCATTACAGTAATCTAGCCTTGAGGTCATGAACGCATGAACTAATTGTTCCACATTTGTCCGTGAGAGCATATGGCGTAATTTAGATATATTTTTAAGATGGAAAAATGCTGTTTTACAGATACTAGACACATGACTTTCAAATGAAAGATTGGTATCAAAGAGCACACCCAGGTTCCTAACTGCCGACGAAGACTGTCTAATTGGTGTCCGCAACATAATATAGAATTCATAGACAATTGGAAAAGTTTTTGGGGCAAGCCTGACCTGTTGAAAAGAGATGGTATTCATCCCACCTGGGATGGTGCTGCTCTTCTCTCTAGTAATTTGGCTCATAGTCTTAGAGATAAAACATGACAATCTGGGGCTCAGGTCAGGAAGCAGACAAACTGGCTAAACCGACCGTCTGCTAGCGGCCTCACGTCACCAAGGTCAGATAAATCTCATCACATAGAGACTCTTTCACCTAGATATCATCATATAGAGACTGTGTCTGTTCCCCGAATTTGGAAATCCAAAAAACTGCCAAACCTTTCTAAGGTTAAAAATCACTTACCATACTTGTGCACATTACCACATTGCGCAAGCAGAGAGAGGACGCTGGCGCAGTTGTGGCTGCCGCTTCTCAATCAGCGCGTTAAATTGTTTATTTTAAGGTGCTGTTGACTGGTTTTATATCGGCTGATGTTACCTGCTGCTAATATGCTGCCTTGCTGGATTTTATCTGTTATTATACTGGCACTATTTGGAGTCTACGGCAAGATTGATTTCGACCTCCCGGACTGCACTATGTTAAAATACTCTGCCATGGAACTTTTACAGCTTGGTCATTTTGCGCCCCCTGCTATTGGCGTTTGGGAAAAACTCCGATCGCTACAACTTCTCCGCCGGCCAAAATACGTTCATCGTGGCTCCCGCCGGAATTTGCATTCAAGCGGAGCCAGTATAAACTCAGTTTGGTCTCAAAGGCGTTTGGATCGTCGCCATTTAGCTTCACGTCATGTCTGCCCTGCTAACTTCTCCTACCTCCAGAAGTCTACTCTGTCCAGCTGTGGTGTTCGCCTTGACACAATCAGGTTTGCACATCTGAACACTCGCTCTATAAACAACAAAGCGGCTTTACTTTGTGACATTGTTTTGGACAAAAAGCTGGACTTTTTCTGCCTTTGTGAAACGTGGCATCAGCCAAATGACTATTTCAATCTAAATATGTGTGCTCTGCCTGGCTACACTTATCTTGACCGGCCGCGCTCCACCGGTAGAGGTGGCGGTCTCGCTGTCATTTACAGATCTGATGTTGCAGTAACTGAGGTTTCATTGCCTTGCTTTTCATCATTCGAATGCTTGGCCTTTCAGATGAATGGTCTCTCATCAGTTCTTGTGTTGAATATCTATCGTCCTCCCAAACTAAACTCTGCATTTTTCTCTGAATTTAATGAGTGTTTGACACTTGCCAGTGCACTCTGTCCAGCTACTCTTTTAACTGGTGATTTAAATATTCATGTTGACAATATGGCTTGCAATAATGCTGTGTTCTTCATGGATACACTAGAATGTTTTAACTTCACTCAGCATGTTAATTTTCCGACACACAAACACGGGCATATATTAGATCTGGTTTGCACTTCAGGAGTACTTATTGAACAACTTGAGAGCACTGATGTATGTATAAGTGATCACAAGCTCCTCACATTCAATCTGACTCCTCCTTCTTTGCAGTCTGTGAAAGAACGTGTTATCTGTTTTAGGAAAATCAGTGATATTGATCTTGATCTTCTTAGTCATACTATGGGTGACTTACCAGTTGTGGCCTCTATTGACCAGTATAATGCTGCTTTTACATCTATTCTGGATGAGTTTGCCCCTCTGAAAAAACGTGTTGTTTCTTTTAAGAGATCATCTCCTTGGTATACATCTGAGTTACGCAAATTGAAGGCGATAGGCAGGCAGTTGGAGCGGAAATATAAAAAATCTGGCCTAACAGTTCATAGATCAATGTTTGACCAGCACCAGATTGAGTATCATAATGCTCTAAAAGCTGCAAAAGTGTCATATTATTCTACTATTATTAATAGTAACATCTCAAATCCCAGAGTTCTGTTTAGAACAGTCAATAATCTAATTCAACCTCACAGTAACTTTAACTGTCCTACCACTGAGCAGTGTAACGCATTTCTCAACTATTTTACAACTAAAATTGAGAATATTTATAACGCCATTGCCTGTGAGGATGCTTCTGAGTCTGTTGAGGTGCATTCTCCTAATCTCTCTGGTCTCACTTTTTCAAGTTTCAGTGTTGTTGATTTTGAATTTATTTCTAAACTTGTTTTGTCAATGAACTCCACTACTTGCACACTTGATCCACTCCCTACGACTGTTTTGAAAAACTGTTTGCCTGTTATTGTACCCCATATCACTGCTATTGTAAATGCTTCACTAAATGCAGGGAATGTCTCTTCTGCTCTAAAAACGGCTGCAGTTACGCCAGTTTCTTAAAAAGCCCGGGAGTGACATCACTGATATGTCAAATTATCGACCCATCTCCAATTTACCTTTCCTGGCAAAAGTGCTTGAGCGTGTGGTTGTTGGCCAACTCCATACTCATCTCTGTACGAATAGCCTATTAGAAACTTTTCAATCTGGGTTTAGATCTGGACACAGTACAGAGACTGCTCTAGTCAGGGTCCTGAATGACCTTCTCATTATAGCTGACTCTGGGGCTTGTGCCATTTTGGTTTTGTTGGACCTTAGCGCTGCGTTCGATACCATATGTCACAGCATATTACTGGACAGATTGCAAATGTGGACTGGTCTATCTGGAACTGTGTTGGACTGGTTTAAATCTTACCTCTCAGATCGTTCCCAATTTGTCTACCTGGGTACTAACAGATCTCAGACTGTGCCTCTGTGTCAGGGTGTCCCTCAGGGGTCAGTTTTGGGTCCTATTTTATTTAGTGTTTATATGCTGCCTCTTGGGCAGATAATTCAGAAGTATGGCCTGAGCTTTCACTGTTATGCGGACGACACCCAGATTTATATCAGTTCTCAGCCTGATCTCAATTCTTCATCTTCAAAACTTTCTGACTGTTTGTTGGAAATTAAAGCGTGGATGAAACTCAACTTTCTACAACTGAACTGCTCCAAAACTGAAATATTATTAATTGGCACTCCACTTAATGTCAGTAAATGTAAGGATTTTAAAATGTCAGTAGACAATACCCAATTGTCCCCTTCTGGCCAGGTGCGTAACTTGGGCGTGATTTTTGATGCTCAGCTAACTTTTAATTCACATTTTAAAAACATAACGAAGGTTGCTTTTTTCCATCTGAGGAACATTGCGCGTATTAGACCATTTCTCTCTAGGCCTGATGCAGAGAGGCTTATCCATGCCTTCATCACGTCAAGGCTTGATTATTGTAATTCTCTCTTTGCTGGTTTACCAGCAAATTCTATTAAGAGGTTGCAATATATACAGAACTCTGCCGCACGTGTTTTAACTCACACATCCTCACGCCATCACATTACACCTGTGCTCCAGCAACTGCGTTGGCTTCCAGTTCAGCCACGTATTGATTTTAAAATTCTGATTTTAACCTATAAAGCAGTACATGGGTTGGCTCCAGATTACATCTGTGATTTGGTTACTCCATCCACTCCTGCTCGCTCTCTCCATTCTGCCGGCTCTCTCTCCCTGTATCAGCCTCGTTGTAAATTGAAAACCATGGGGGGAAGAGCCTTTTCCTATAACGCACCTAAGTTATGGAACACACTACCCGCATCTATTAGGGATGCTGCTTCAGTGGATTGTTTTAAGAAACTTCTTAAGACACATCTTTTTAGTCTAGCTTTTAATTTATAATTGTATTATTATTTTTATTATTTTCTATACTTGTATCTATATATTTTTTACTTCCATGTTTGATTATTTTGTTTTGTACATGCTGTAGCGCTTTGAGTCTGAGAAAGGCGCATTACAAATAAAATTTATTATTATTATTATTATTATTAATTGATGTTCAACAAATAAAAAACAGATATAATACAGATGAGCAAACGATAAAGCTTGGGTTGCTGAATATTCGATCCCTTAATTCAAAATCGCTCATAGTTAATGATAAGATTAAAGACTATAACCTAGATGTGCTGTGTTTGACAGAAACCTGGCTAAAACCAAACGATTACATTACTTTAAATGAGTCCACTCCGCAAGATTATTGTTATAAACATGAGCCTCGTCCGAAAGGCAAAGGGGGAGGTGTTGCTGTAATTTATAGTAATATTCTGAAAACCACTAAGAAATCTAGTTTTAAATATACTTCTTTTGAAGTGTTGGTGCTTAATGTAAAAATTTATAGTGTAAACAATAAATCACGTTTGAGAATTCTGCTGGCTACTGTATACAGGCCACCAGGGCACCATAAAGATTTTCTCAAAGAATTTGCTGACTTTCTATCAGAATTAGTATTGGCTGCAGATAAAGTCCTAATTGTTGGTGATTTTAATATACATGTAGATAATGAAAAAGATGCATTGGGATTGGCATTTAAAGACATTATAAACTCAATTGGAGTGAGACAACACGTGTCAGGACCTACTCATTGTCGTAATCATACTCTTGATCTAATATTATCACATGGAATAGATGTTGATGGCGTTGAAATTCTGCAGCAGAGCGACGACATCTCCGATCACTATCTAGTCTCGTGTAAATTACATTTAGCCAAGGCTGCAAAGCCGACTCCGTGTTATAAATATGTTAGACCTATCACTTCTGCCACTAAAGATTGCTTTATCAATAATCTTCCAAATCAGTTTCATAATCTCAGCATCCCAGATAGCTTAGAAGAACTTGATATTGCAACAGAAACTTTTAACTCTCTCTTTTCCAGCACTTTAGACACAGTTGCTCTGCTGCGCTTAAAGAAGATCAAAGAAAATAGTCCAACGCCGTGGTACAATGAGCACACCCGGGCCCTTAAGAGAGCAGCCAGAAAAATGGAGCGAAACTGGAAGAAAACAAAACTAGAGGTATTTCGGATTTCATGGAAGGAGAGCTCCATTGCTTACAGAGAGGCCTTAAAAGATGCTAGAACTAATTATTTTTCAACCCTATTAGAAGAAAATAAACATAATCCTAGGTATTTATTTGAACAAGTGACTAAACTAACGAAAAAGAAAGCTTTAAGCCCAGAAGTTTATAAGAAACACAGCAGTAATGACTTTATGAACTTCTTCACTTATAAGATTGATAATATCAGGGACAAAATTATAACTATGCAACCGTCTACTACAGTATCGCATCAGGGAGTATATTGTAGTCTCTGTGAGGAACATTTTGATTCATTTGTTGCTATAGGAGAGGAAGAATTTTGCAAAATTGTTAATTCATCTAAATCGACAACTTGTATGCTAGACCCTATACCGACTAAGCTACTGAAAGAGATGCTTCCAGAGGTCATAGATCCTCTTCTAGATATCATTAATTCATCTTTGTCATTAGGATACGTACCAAAAACCTTTAAGTTGGCTATGATTAAACCGCTTGTTAAAAAACCGCAACTTGATCCTACAGAATTAGTCAATTACAGGCCGATCTCGAATCTGCCTTTTCTGTCAAAGATACTAGAAAAAGCAGTATCCTCACAACTGTGTTCCTTTTTAGAAAGAAATAATATCTGCGAGGATTTTCAGTCCGGATTTAGACCGTACCATAGTACTGAGACTGCTCTCATTAAAGTCACAAATGATTTGCTCCTAACATCCGATCGTGGTTGTATCTCTCTATTAGTGTTACTTGATCTTAGTGCTGCATTTGATACTATCGACCACAACATTCTTTTAAATAGACTAGAAAACTATGTTGGCATTAGCGGAATTCGCTCTGTGCACGAGAAAAAATGCTAACTTCCGGCTTGAGGGCGGACGTTGGGTACTTCGTTTCCGGTTGCCGTCTTGTTTACATCAGTGGACCGGCGTTAACTTAGTTTAATCGTTCGCAATGGACCTAAAACATAAAAAAACTTACTGTGGCTGAGCTGGTTTAATGGTTAAAGCGTAAAGCCTTGTTTAACTCGACGGGTCCGCATGAGCCCAAAGGTGCGCGCCGCAAAAATGACGTGATTGTAACAGCAACATGGATTAGAACACCATTTACTACACACAATAGGCTTTTTTCTCTGATTTTGAAAACTCTTCGTGATCGACTTAAAATGCTTCCAAGATCGACTTGTCGACCGCGATCGACGGGTTGGTGATTCCTGTAACGTTACTGTTTTCCGGTCAATGACAAGAGTACTAATCAGCTGTCTCACGAACGTAACCAGCACATGTATCCACACATAGCAAAGCCATAACACAGCGAGGGAGAAGAACTAAGTTACATGAAACAATCCAACTACATATTTTAAACCACTGACAAGGGAAAAGTCACTACTCACGGTGTCTATAGCCGCTTTCCGTCCGGAGGGACTTTTGCAGTGCCTAGAACCTAACGTTAGTTCCTATAACCATTTTTTTCGCGTGTTCCGACCGGACTAAGTTCCTATAACTCTTTCAGTACCTAGTCTAGAGCGAGGACTTTTTTTAGTTCCCTTTCCCAACGTCGGATACCTTTACTCCCTTTATTACATGTGTACTCCCTGTATGACATACTGAGAGATGTAATATTTAAACCCCTTTCTCTCTCTTGCTCTGGGGAGCTGGAGAAAAATCACTAACCAGTCGATGAACATCATCGAGTCTAATATTATATTATAATATCGACTGAAATCTTCGGCTAATGTCCAAGACATCTGGAGAAATATACATAATCTGCGTTGTCCATCAGGCTACCGGAAACTAGACACCCCATATCGGTTTCGCAGCCGGAAGTAGCATATGCTAACGTGCACATAGTCTATTGCACTAGCATGGTTTAAATCATACTTATCTGACCGATATCAGTTTGTAGCAGTAAATGAAGAGATGTCTTATCGATCACAAGTTCAGTATGGCGTACCACAAGGCTCAGTACTAGGACCGCTGCTCTTCACTCTGTACATGCTACCATTAGGAGATATAATTAGGAAATATGGAATTAGCTTTCACTGTTATGCTGATGATACTCAGCTGTATATTTCTTCAAAACCTAACGAAACTTACCAATTCACAAAATTAACGGAATGCATAGCTGATATAAAAAATTGGATGACCAGTAATTTCCTATTACTAAATTCTGAAAAAACAGAGATTCTAATCATTGGACAAAAAACTTCCTCACCTAATAACCTAGAATACTGTCTAACACTTGATGGCTGCTCTGTTAAGTCTTCGACGTTAGTTAGGAACCTGGGTGTGCTCTTTGATACCAATCTTTCATTTGAAAGTCACGTGTCTAGTATCTGTAAAACCGCATTTTTCCATCTTAAAAATATATCTAAATTACGTCATATGCTCTCACTGACAAATGCGGAACAATTAGTTCATGCGTTCATGACCTCAAGGCTAGATTATTGTAATGCTCTACTGGGTGGTTGCCCTGCACGCTTATTAAACAAACTACAGCTAGTTCAAAATGCAGCCGCTAGAGTTCTTACCAGAACCAGGAAGTATGACCATATTAGCCCGGTTCTGTCAACACTGCATTGGCTGCCTATTAAACATCGTATAAATTTCAAAATATTGCTGATTACTTACAAAGCACTAAATGGTTTAGCTCCCCAGTACTTGAGCGAGCTCTTAACGCATTATAGTCCTTCACGTCTATTGCGATCTCAAAATTCTGGCCAGTTGATAATACCTAGAATATCAAAATCGACTGCTGGTGGTAGATCCTTTTCCTATTTAGCACCAAAACTTTGGAACAATCTTCCTAACACGGTCCGGGAAGCAGATACAGTCTGTCAGTTTAAATCTAGACTAAAAACACATCTCTTTGGCTTAGCATACACATAACACATTATAGATTTCTATAATTCAATGTTAGGCTGCATAGATTAGATCAGCCGGAACCGGGAACACTTCCCATAATTCCTGATGTACTTTGTACATCATAAGAAGGATGGCGTCTACGCTAATATTAGTCTCTCTGTTTATCCCGAGGTTTACCGCAGACCGCCGGATCCAGGGCATATCCAGATCTGATGAAGGACCATCACATGGACACGACGACACGCATTATCAGGGCTGTGAAGGCCCATGGACACCTCACCACACTCATCTCCTCACCGGCCGGATGACCCAACCCAACCAGATGAACTGGATAATATCGTGAAAGTTCTGATCCCATCTGACTCCTGACATTATGCTGCCTAACTCATAATCATACACTGTTCATTCGTTGGCCAAAGGAGAACTGGCCCCCCGACTGAGCCTGGGTTCTCCCAAGGTTTTTTTCTCCATTCTGTCACCTGATGGAGTTTTGGTTCCTTGCCACTGTTGCCTTCGCCTTTTGGCTTGCTTAGTTGGGGACATTTAATTTTCAATTGAACAATACTATTACAACATTGTTTTCCTGTTATCTCTGTAAAGCTGCTTTGAAACAATTTGTATTGTAAAAAGCGCTATATAAATAAAGGTGACTTGACTTGACTTGACTTAACAGAGCAGCCATCAAGTGTTAGACAGTATTCTAGGTTATTACGTGTGGAAGTTTTTTGTCCAATGATTAGAATCTGTTTTTTCAGAATTTAGTAGTAGGAAATTACTGGTCATCCAATTTTTTATATCAGCTATGCATTCAGTTAATTTTGTGAATTGGTAAGTTTCGTTAGGTTTTGAAGAAATATACAGATGAGTATCATCAGCATAACAGTGAAAGCTAATTCCATGTTTCCTAATGATATCTCCTAATGGTAGCATGTACAGAGTGAACAGCAGCGGTCCTAGTACTGAACCTTGTGGTACGCCATACTGAACTTGTGATCGATAAGACATCTCTTCATTTACTGCTACAAACTGATAACGGTCAGATAAGTATGATTTAAACCGTGCTAGTGCAATTCCACTAATGCCAACATAGTTTTCTAGTCTATTTAAAAGAATGTTGTGGTCGATAGTATCAAATGCAACACTAAGATCAAGTAACACTAATAGAGAGATACAACCATAGACAGGATAAGAAGTGGACAGAGCCATCTCATTGGAACTCAGTTGAGACAGTTGAAGCCCATTTTTAGCGATTTTTGAGCACTTCCGTTCCTGACGCGCAGACTCAAACCGACTCAAACTAAGCTTGATGACGTGAGCAACCCGCCTGACAGACGTAAATCTTCTAGTAGCCGTGCGTGAAAACTGCCAACGTTAATCTTGCAGAGACGGGGAACCTGAGCAAAGAGTTCTTTGGGGTGAGTGAGCATGAGTATTTTATCCCGTTGCTTTTATGGACTCATTATCTATGGGCTTCTCCCTTGATGGGACGTCCCCCTGATTGCCTGCGAGCTTCTCCTCCTGTCTGTACGGTCACTTCTGTTCAGCGCGACAGAGAGTCGAGTGGTTATGACGCAGTTATACGAATGTATGGGACGCTCAAGGGGGGTTCTGGATTAATGCAGTCAAGACGGTAATGTGTGTGTGTTTCCGGTAAGAGAAACACGAGATGGAATCCCAGGTTAACTGATTTATTCAAAGGAGTTTGCATATGTCACTTCACAAATGTGTAGTCCGTAATCATTTACGCACAGAGAAAAACATATACATCGCTGAATAACAGGCCAGCCGGCCTAATTTGTAACTCAGCTGCCGATTTTGCGTGTCTACACCTGACTGAGCGCTGTATAATACTAATCCCACAGGGGCGTGGTTAGGGCTTTCTCACACAGCCGCCCCCAAATGTGTGTAAGGACATTTGAAACAGTGAGGAACCCTGACTAATTAGTAGGCTCAACAGAGTCATCATCAGAGAGTTGAGGGAGTGGGACTATACGGGATACAGGTCTCACATATGTGCGATTGTGTACCTTAACTTCAACTGTTCTGATACGGCCGTCAAGTCCAGGAAAAGTATTAGTCACCTTTCCTACTGGCCAACATGCTCGTGGAAGTTGTGGGTCCACTATCAGTACCACCTGGTCTAGACCAATTTCTCCTCCATCCTTTCGCCATTTCTGTCTTTCTTGCAGACTCGGAAGATAGTAATGGATGAATCTAGACCAGAAATGGTCAGCAAGTACTTGACTATGTTTCCATCTTCTGGTTCCCAAGAGATTACTTGAGTCGTAGAGCACTTGTGGGAGTGAAGAATCGTGGCGGCCCATTAGGAGGATGCTAGGCGTAACTGGGTCCGGATCTGACACGTCCGAGGACACGTATCCCAAAGGCTTGGCATTTAGGATACCCTCTACCTCAATAAGCACGGTACGCAGTACAGTTTCAGTCACTGTTTGATCCTTCAGTACTACATTTAGGGCTTGCTTTACTGACTTAACTTCCCGTTCCCAAGCTCCCCCAAAATGAGGGGCACTCGGGGGATTAAATCTGAATGAAATCTGTTGTTCTGCAAGTTGTTACCTTTGTTGAGGCACCATGGCTTCATATGCTGATCTCATTTCTTTGCTTCCTCCAACAAAGTTGGTACCGTTATCGGAAAGGAGCTCGAATGGCTTCCCTCTCCGAGCTATGAATCTGCGGAGAGACATCAGAAAGGCATCTGTGTCAAGGCTCTCCAAGAGATCAAGATGGAGACAACGGGTGGTCAAACATTTGAAAACTATTCCCCATCTTTTCTCTGTTCGTCGGCCAATCTTCACTGCGAATGGACCAAAGCAGTCCATTCCAGTGGAATAGAATGGGGGTTTGTATAGACGTAGACATGCTGGTGCGAGGTCGGCCATTTTTTGGTATATTAGGCTTGGCACGCCATTTCTGACAGTCCATACACATGTATTGATGCTTCTTGATAGCTTCCCTTCCTCTCAGAATCCAGTATCGTCTTTTCAGTTCGGCAAAGACTCTTTCTGGCCCAGGATGTAAAAGGAAGGCATCATAGTCCTTGATCAGAAGCTTGGTTATGTTGTGTTGCGGATCAAGCACAACGGGATGTATTGCATCCAATTCTATATGATTAGCATGTCTGAGTCTCCCTCCAACCCTGATAAGACCACTGGCTTCATCATACTCGGGTGATAAGGATGCTAGTCTGCTATTGGATGGTAATGGTCGCTCAGATGCAAGAGCCTTGTACTCCTCAGGAAAGGAATCTTTCTGGGCCTGTTGTAGAAGTAGCTTCTCTGCTGAATCATCTGTTGAATGCATGGAAGATGTAGCCGCCCCATGAAGGGATGTCACTGTAGCCTTTAACAATTCAGTCCAAGTACTAAATTGGTTGACATCAGGAAGGGGAATGGCTGAACTAGTGCACACATGCAGGCAAATGGCTGATTTTTTCAACTCTGCCTCTGATTCAGGTTCCTCTGATGGCAAAGTAGGCCAACATGACTCTGGCTGATGCAGGAAATGTGGACCATTTATCCAGCGGCAAGGTGGTGCTAAAGCCTTCAACGACTGGCCTCTTGTTATAACATCAGCAGGGTTGTTCGCTGAATCAACATACCTCCAAGAATCAATATCGGTGAGTTACTGAATCTCGGCCACTCGTGTTCCCACGAAGACTTTGTATCTGCATGATTCAGATTTAAGCCATTGGAGGACAGTGGATGAGTCTGACCCGAGAATGACATTATTGATGTCCACAGTTAGTTCTGCTTGAAGGATATTAGACACCTGCGCACCAGTAAGTGCAGCACTCAGTTCCAACCGAGGGATCGTCATTTGCTTCCGAGGTGCCACTCTAGAACGGGCTAACACAAATGAGACATATACATGTCCTTCATTGGTTTCTGTGCGCATGTATGCCACTGAGCCATAAGTCCTCTCAGATGCGTCGCAGAATATATGTAAATCTCGATTGAGGATGTCCCCATGGCCCTCAAATGGAGTGTAACACCTTGAGATTGCGATCTGATTCAAACTTTGGAGCTCTTGTTGCCAGTCTTGCCATCTGGTCAACAGGCTGTCGGATGTGATTGTGTCATCCCACCCAAGATTGTTCTTCCACAAATCCTGGACCAGCACTTTGGCTCGGGTAGTAAACGGAATTAGATAACCCAGTGGATCATATTGAGATGCCAAAACTCTGTATACATTACGCAGAGTGGGTTCAAGGCATCCAGATTGGCTGGGTTTGTAATTGAACGAGTCTTTGAGGCAGTTCCACAGTAGCCCGAGTGTACCTTCCAGGAGGTCAGTACTCTTCTGTGATAGCCAGAGTTCACTATTCTGTGATCTTGCTTCAGAGGGAAGATGCTGGATAACCTCGGGTCTGTTGCTGGCCCATTGACGGAGCTCAAACCCACCGGTGAGCAAAAGTTGCCGTAGGTCGTCTACTAATGCTCTATCTTCAGCAACAGTTTGAAGGCTATGGAGACAGTTGTCTACATAGAAAGAATCTTTGACCGTTTTCACCTGAGCTAGGTCCACTTGCGGGTGGTTCTGAACAATTTCCTGGAGTGCATATATAGCACAGCACGGGCTGCACGTTGTGCCAAATGGTAAAACTTGCCATTCGTAGATCCTAGGCTGTTCTGTCCTCTGCATGTCTCTCCACAGAAAACGCACTACAGGTTTATCACTTGGCAAGAGGCGAACCTGGTGGAACATGCCCTTTACATCTCCGCTGATGGCTACAGGGTATTCACGAAACCTCAGCAAGACACCAAGTAGAGACGGACCGAGAACGGGCCCAGGCAAGAGGATGTCATTTAAAGATTGGCCTTGGTATGAATAAGAACAGTTAAAAACGATTCTGTCTTTGTTGTTATGCGTCACCATATGGTGAGGGATGTACCACGACTCCGGGGATTGCTCAGCTTCTTGCATTGATATCTCTGCCACATAGCCAGCTTCTTGAAGTTTCTTCATTTCAGAACAGTAAGACTCAGTTCGCTTAGGGTCTTTAGCAAGTCTGCGCTCAGTGCTTGGAAGGTTCGCCATTACTGCTTCCTTTGGGGCTTTAAGTTGTTCAGCATTGGGCCGTCTAAGCAAGGGAGTAGCGTATCGCATAACTCCACTGACTTCTACCTTTGTAGTCTTTGTCTGGAGAAGAGTGAGGGCATATTGGTCTTGTTTGGAACGAGTGGCTGTCTTCTCATTTACGTAGGGCAGAGTATCAATTTGCCAGAGGCGTTCCACATTCTTAAATAACTCCGTATTCTGTATGGTCGTGGTTATGTGAAAACACCGTGAAGTGGAAAGAGTGGTTTGACTAAGACCAATGGGACCTTGGAGTGTCCAACCAAGTCTGGTACAGACGGCAATCGGTCCATTTGCAGGCCCTATGCATACTGGCTGAACAGGAGTAAGCAGGTGAGGCATATCGGACCCAATGAGCAGTAGAGGTTGGGCTCGGTCCATCAAGGGTAATGGCAAAGACCTGATATGCTCATACTTGCGCTGAAGAGCTGACACAGGGTAAGAATGTTCGGAAAGTCTCAGGTTATCTGCTGTGAAAGCATGAGGAATCAAGAATTTTCTGCATGGTCTGTGCACGGGTGACACATGAAGGGAAATGGTGGATCCATGCAGATTAACTACATCCTGATGAACAGTTCGTAGAGTGAGCGTTTCAGGTTCCGTCTGGAGATTCAACTGGTCTAAAGCCTGTGACAGAACAATGCTACGCTCCGAACCATCATCCAGCACGGCGTACGTTTCCATGACTTTCTCTCGATTGTGCAGTAGAACCTTGACTATCTTCAGCATTACTTTCTGAGATCGATTAGGCCGGTCTAAATATACCTGAGGGGTAGGAACATTTACCATTAGCACACTCTTTTGGATCTGTAATGCTGCATCATGCAAGATGGTCAGATGTAACTCTTTACAGTTTGTACAGGTTCTTTTTAGATTACAACTGTCTGGAGGATGATTTCGCCCACATTTCCAACAGCGCTTCTCCTTGGAGATCCACTGTACTATGTGATCTGTGGTCAGTGTCTTGAACTTTGAACACGCATTAAGGAAGTGGTCCTTAGAGTTACAATATGGGCAAAAGGGTTGAATCTTAGAAGGATTCTTAGGTTTTGACTGTCCCTGCCAAACTGAACTGTCCTCAGATGAATACAAGAAAGATGTGGATTTCTCCTTTGGGCGAAAAGGTACTGACCTTTGCTGATCTTTCTTGGTGGATCTAACAGTATCAGTCTGATACAGTGTAGCTGCTTTATTGGAGATACGTTTTGCCTGTGACTTCATCTGCAACCATGCAGACAGATCAGATAATGTATAAGTGCGGTCTGTGCCAGTTTGTAGAATACCTCGGCTGAAACAGTACTCGACGAACCCATCGCGATATGATGGTGGCATCTTGCTTAACAATCGGTCGACGTGAGATCCACAGCGCAGCTCGTATCCGTTTGGGCCTTCCAATGTTCTAAGCATCCCTACTAAGGTTTGTATAGATAGGGAAAAAGAATCAAAAGCCTCTGCATCACCGAACGTGACTGATGGTGCATTCAGTATGGCACCTAATTCGGACTGAACCAGTTGACGTGGTTGCCCATATTTGTCCTGCAGCACTTGTAAGGAGCTTGTGTATGGCCTGGGGTCATGCATGTATGCTTTGGCCAACTGAAGAGCACTGGGTAGTTTTAAGTGACTTAAAAGGACCTAGTATTTGTAATGTTCACTTAAATGAAGTTGGTTATTCATTACATTATCTAAGGCCATTTTCAGTAGTGCAAAGTCACTTTCCCGGTCAGTGTCGAAGTATGGGATTGCTGGCTTTGGGACACCATAAGCTGAGGCAGCTAACATTTCCAGACCAGGTGGTTGGGCTGGGGAAGGGTACAATACTGCTCGACTATGATAGGCGTCAGGGGGGGGGCACAGGGTGCGATAGTGCTGTCCAGTGAGGGCTAGGATTCATGGATTGATAATTCTGAGTATGTAAGGGAGCCCCTAAAGTTACAGGAACTGTCGTGGGGACTATAGGCAGGACACTGACAGAGGGTGTCTTACTATAGGTGACAAAGATATCTGAATAATGGTGCGGCCTGGCCACCGTAGCCGGGTTAAAGGTTAGGGGAACATCATTATCTGGCCTAAACCTTAAAGTGGGCTGTGCTGTAACTAACGAAGCAGATGACATTGTAACCATGTTGGGCTGGGTTACCTCAGCAGCTGAGGTGACGGAACTGAATGGGGGTTCAGCTACTGAAGTAGTAATGTGTACGGCGGGTGAAACCGGGTGAGGTATAACTGATGACACGGGAATAAAGTTAACAGGGCAAGGGGTAGAATGACGAGGCATTGATTCGACAGATGATCTAATATCATTAGTAACAGCGATTATGTGTTGTTTGCTTACCTCTGACAATGGGTCAACAACATGGCTGAACTGTGAATCAGAAACATTAACCTCTTGAGACTCCTGTTTAATAAGTCCACAAACATATTTAGCAACCTCAAGCTCATTTCGAACCTTTTTTAGGCGCCGCCGGGTCTCTACCTGCTTAGCTAGCAACTCTCTAGCCTTAGTAGCTTGTTCCTGTCTATACTGCGCTTCTCTAGCCTGAGCATCAAGTCTCTCACACTCTTTATCTACAATGGCATCCTCTTCGATCTGCTGTCGAAGTTCTTCCAAGTCCAGAGTCTTTAGCCTTTCCTCCAACATGGCAGCGTGAAGATCGGAGAGTCCAGGTTTGGGAGATCTGCGTTGTGCCTTGCGACTGGATCTGGATGAAGTACTGGAAACCGTATGAGAAGAAATGGATCTAGACACATGTCTTGATGATCTGGATGGTCTTTGCGAAGACAAATCGGTAGGATGTGGGTCCGGGTGTAGGTTAGGCGGGAGTTGGACGTCATAATCGGCCAGATGGGCTGGAAGGTGTCTCTCTCTTGGAGGGCGAGGTCGGACGACAGGCTCAGTTGCACTGGGATTTTCAGGATCCATCTTGAGGTAATCCGGCTCGAAGGACCATATACAAACGTATGGGACGCTCAAGGGGGGTTCTGGATTAATGCAGTCAAGACGGTAATGTGTGTGTTTCCGGTAAGAGAAACACGAGATGGTCACTTCACAAATGTGTAGTCCGTAATCATTTACGCACAGAGAAAAACATATACATCGCTGAATAACAGGCCAGCCGGCCTAATTTGTAACTCAGCTGCCGATTTTGCGTGTCTACACCTGGCTGAGCACTGTATAATACTAATCCCACAGGGGCGTGGTTGGGGCTTTCTCACAGCAGTCGTTAGCCTATTTTTACAAAAACTGTTTCTACGGGGCCATAATGTAACATAGAAGGTAATGGAGCACTTTATATATTGTCGTGTTTCTTTAGAAATAAATAATGGACAAATGGAGTCTTTAAACGCCTCAGATGTAAAGTTATTCGTTGTCAAAGTGACGACAAAATGAATGGGAGTCAATGGGAATGCTTACGCAAGTGAAGTTCTGCTACAGGATGGCGGCACCCGGCCGACTTCAACTTCCGGTCGATGGATTACCCCCTTGGATACAACCACGATCAGATGATGAGCAAATCATTTGTGACTTTAATGAGAGCAGTCTCAGTACTATGGTACGGTCTAAATCCGGACTGAAAATCCTCGCAGATATTATTTCTTTCTAAAAAGGAACACAGTTGTGAGGATAATGCTTTTTCTAGTATCTTTGAAAGAAAAGGCATATTCGAGATTGGCCTATAATTGACTAATTCTGTAGGATCAAGTTGAGTTTTTTTAACAAGCGGTTTAATCATAGCCAGCTTAAAGGTTTTTGGTACGTGTCCTAGAGACAAGGATGAATTAATGATATTTAGAAGAGGATCTATGACCTCTGGAAGCATCTCTTTCAGTAGTTTAGTCGGTATAGGGTCTAACATACAAGTTGTCGATTTACATGAATTAACAAGTTTGCAAAATTCTTCCTCTCCTATAGCAACAAATGAATCAAAATGTTCCTCACGGAGACTACACTGCACTCCCTGATGCACTACTGTAGTAGACGGTTGCATAGTTATAATTTTGTCCCTGATATTATAGATCTTATAAGTGAAGAAGTTCATAGTCATTACTGCTGTGTTTCTAGGAAACTTCTGGGCTTGAAGCTTTCTTTTTCGTTAGTTTAGCCACTTGTTCAAATAAATACCTAGGATTGTGTTTATTTTCTTCAAATAGGTTTGAAAAATAAGCAGATCTAGCAGCTTTTAAAGCCACTCTGTAAGCAATCGAGCTCCCCTTCCATGAAATCCGAAATACCTGTAGTTTTGTTTTCTTCCAGTTTCGCTCCATTTTTCTCCATTTTCATTTGTCGCCATTTTCATTTTCGTTTGTTTTAAGAAGTTTCAAAGAGTTAGTAGCCTAAAAGAGTAAAGTAAAAGTTAAAACTTTTTTATTTGAGTATGCTCCTTTTTTTAAAGTATTTATTTATAATGTATCATTATTGCGTGACATTTGTGTCAATAATCGTCAAGCACAGGGGACTTTGCGTAGTGGGAGGGGGCCCCCAAAAGGCTCGGACTAGCTCTGGAGACCAGATAGACAGTGTGAGTTTTTTGTGACAGGCCTATGCTGTTATATAGTTTATATAGAATTAAGTTAGCATTAGCAGAGTTGTTTGTTTTGTAGCACTGAACAGTTCTTTTACATAACTTTATCATAAAAAAACAGTACAAAAGCATTTCAAGATGACAAATATCTAGACATGCCTAGTAGTTAATGTTAATTTTTTTCTAAGAACAGAATGTCAAATACAATGTTAAATGTAAAATTAAATGTAATGTAAATCTCCCAAGAAATTCTGTATAGATACCAAATACTTTGACAATCAATATATACTTAATACACTTCTGCTAATGCAAGGATTTTGTGTTTGTATTTTTTCCCACACCAAGCCATGCCCCTCAATAAGCCCCTCCCCCATAACCCAAGCCCTGCCCCCAAAATCTCACTCTAAGCTGAACTCAAAAGTTGGCAGCCCTGGAGAAATGTTTCGCGCAAACATGAACGCATTGACGTTACTCGTCGAGAATATTCCCTTCATAAATAAAACTCATTGCGTCTTCAGCGGCTCGGATTTAGGAACATTAAAATGACTGCTGTGTTCCTTATTACACCCAAGAACAGAACACCACAATCGCTTAGGCGCCATTCTGCTCCAGTGTATCAACAATGACGAACTATGATTGACATTTCACTCACGAGCGAGGGCGGGTCTGTGTTGAAACGCTGCTGTCAATCAACAATCGTGGGAGGGGCGTGCGAGCTTGTGACGTCACAGGCTCGAACGGCTCGATTTGAGGCAGGGGAAAACGTATAAGGAGATTAAAACAAAACCAATGGATGGATTTTTATCATTATATGATGGCTGTGTACAGGCACTGCCAACACACGTTTCAGTACAATCAACTTGTAAAAGTGCATGTACCATTATATGACCCCTTTAAAGGGTCATTTCACCTCTGGAAAGATGAATGTCTATTTAAAATGGGTAATTTATGTAGAAGAAATGTGAAATTATTTTTGAATTTGGAGCTTTCTAGACTGAGAAAAGACAGAAAATTTATTTTTAGCTTATTCGGATGAAAGACAACAACTCCCAGAATGCACTTGCTTCGCTGCCCTAGGAGGCCACGCCTACCGGTAAACCGCGGTACAGCTTTACAGAGATAAACAAAATTTAAGGTAACAAAGAATGGTTTGGTTTTATAGCGGTTCTTTAATATGTTGTTTCCAGCTAAATTTAGTTTTGATTGATTCACTTCCGTTGAAATGATCATTTTTTATTAAATTAGTGGCCGCTAAGACGACGCCGTTCTCTCTAAATAGACTTTAAACGCGAACCTGTGATAAACGCTGATGGCATTCACATGCGCGTTAAGAATTGATTCTATAGTTATGTGCGTTTGAATATATGTGCGCAGGTTTGTAATTCGCTACAAACCATGCCTAAACAAACTACTTGTCTTGCCTATAAATTTTGATGCAGAATTTTATTTTATCAATTTTATTTATTTTATTTATAGCTCTCTTGTGTTGTTGCGTCAAGGAGTGTGTGTGTGTGTGTGGCGTTCCGTCGGAGCGTCACGTGTTCTGTCGGTTCGTCCGGAGTGCGCTTCGTCACAGGTTTAAATGTCCATTGAAAGTAAAGTTTGCCAGCTACTTCAGGCTGAAGATAATTTCTTTGTCTTGTCAAGACGGTTCATCTACATAAGTTATGACGGCGTCTAGAATTAGTCATTTCCACTCCAGAAGCGGGTGCAGATAGAATCATACATTTTACTGTAATATCCTGTATATGACCAACTCCGTTCGGTCGAGAGGATCACAATGGTACCAAATAAAACATATCCACATAATAGGAATACAAAGATACATCTCAATAGCCGCGTTTCCACTGTCGGGCTAGGGCCGGGCCAGGGCTAACAGCGAGCCGAGCCAGTGGCCTCGGGCCTCAAGCACCGGGCTTACGTTTCCACTGCCGGGCCAGTAGCCCCACAGCGCTGCCCTAAACCCCGCCCCTAACACAACTTCCTGGATCAAACGGCATACAACCCAACCCATTTCAGCGGGTATTATGAATTTATTTATTTATTAAGTTAGGAAGATAGCATGTATATTAACTCACCGAGCCGTAGCTGCAATAGTGTCCCGATTGTCTCGCGAGACACCACTAACAGAGGGACGGTGACCCAGCACGCCGTCCATAGTTGAACCATGGAAAGTTCCTTCTCTGAGCTCCACTTTGTCCATTGTGCGTTTGAATCGCCTTGTACAATACTGCGCCCGCAACTTTTTTATTTTTTCCTGAACTTGAAGAGTTGTTCGCTGAATGCTTACCTTAGAAAGTTCAGCATCGATGTATTTTATAACATCCTCGTTTCTTCACACGCCGTCAAATTGACATTGTACCCTTTCTTCTACCCAAATGCTCAGAATAGCTTTGGTATCTTCAACAGACCAGTACAGGCGATTCTCCATTTCCAGCAGCGATTATTTTGCGCGATATAAAAAGTGAAATGTGCATCTTGCTTCAGATCATAACGTTCCATAACACAGATAAACTCCGCCTTTTATCTTGAGCACGCCTCTAGCCCGAGCTGGCCCGCTTTGGCCCAAGGTATTAGACGGGCCAGAAATCCTGGCCGTTGGCCCCGAGTAAACCCTGATCAAGCCCCGGAAGTGACAGTGGAAACTCGACTGGCCCTGGCACGCACTAGCACGGCTCTGCCCAGGCCCAGGCCCGGCAGTGGAAACGGGGCTAATGCAAACACTTATAGTTCATTTAATACTACGATAAAATCATAGATCCCCAATATGACATGGGCCAACCTAAAAACATATCGATAATGTATAGAGAGGCGGTTGTTATAACGAATACCACCCCGACAGGCTGACTAGGAGCCCGACGCGAAGCGGAGCCTGAAGGGTTTGTATTCGCTATAACAACCGCGTCGCTATACATTATCCCACTTATTACATGGCTACCTACCAAAAAATCAATAATTTGACTCAAAATATTGATTTAAAAACGATTGTATTGCTTCCGCTAAAGAAAATAGTCCGTTCCGTCTCTGATCTGCTTCCATGGCAACGCTCTATTTTTCATGGCAACGCTCTGTTATACTAAGTAAATAACAGACAGCATTCTACATTGGAATTCTACCAAGCCATGTAATAAATCTCAGTAATGTCTTTATATAAGGATGTTTTATGAAACGGCTGTCTGTGTGTGTGTGTGTGTGTGTGTGTGTGTGTGTGTGTGTGTGTGTGTGTGTGTGTGTGTGTGTGTGTGTGTGTGTGTGTGTGTGTGTGTGTGTGTGTGTGTGTGTGTGTGGGGTGTGTGTGTGTGCGTGCGTGCTGGCTTTGCTTTTGGCCATCTGGCATTCCTTTCTCGCCGGAAAGGAATTCTTGAGCGATACAAATCTGTGTGAAGCTCACGCGTTCGAGTTTGATTTTCTCTCGCGTATGCCACAAATGTGTCAATGGACCAATTAGACGCCGGCTCTCGGGCACCTGACTTGGGAGTTACAAGACACCAGTCAGGGTTTATAAAGTTTTCCAAGTGTTGGAATGCATGAGTCTAACTGATTGCGAGTTTTAGGCAACTTAGCAAAAAATGTGTTCATGGCGTTCAGAATGAAGGGATCATTATTCTTGTTCATATTAACACCCATGATTCACCCAGGTCCTACATGCCTATAATGTTTTTAAAACAATTTTTGTGACATGGTGCATTATCCTGCTGGAAGTAGCCATCAGAGGATGGGTACATGGTGGCCATAAAGGGATGGACATGGTCAGAAACGATGCTGAGGTAGGCCATGGCATTTAAACGATGCCCAATTGGCACTAAGGGGCCTAAAGTGTGCCAAGAAAACATCCCCCACACCATTACACCACTACCACCAGCCTGCACAGTGGTAACAAGGCATGATGGATCCATGTTCTCATTCTGTTTACGCCAAATTCTGACTCTACCATCTGAATGTCTTGTTACGTGGAAGTGTGTTTGCCTTGTGTTGTTGGCGAAACAGTGTATTGGTCTAGGTTTCCTTGGTGTGCTTCTTTCTCTCTCGTTTCTCGCTCTCAAGTCAAGTCATCCTCATTTATATAGCGCTTTTAACAATGTAGATTGTTTCAAAGCAGCTTTAAAGAGATAAACAAAATTTAAGGTAACAAAGAATGGTTTGGTTTTATAGCGGTTCTTGAATATGTTGTTTCCAGCTAAAGTTAGTTTTGATTGACTCACTTCCCTCGAAATGATCATTTGTTATTAAATTAGGGGCCACTAAGATGACGCCGTTAAGTGTGTCTGTAATGACTCACAGGTGGAGCTGCTAACGAATGACCTGATTGGTGACGGGAGTGCTTGGCGCTATATTTAAGTGTCCTGGATCATGGGTCTACAGCTCCCCACTCTCATGGCTTCCTTGACGAAGAGATGTGTTACTGTGATCTACTAGTACATGTTAAAGAAAAGACATTTGATGTGAACCACAACCTTATGTTAAGTTGTGATTATGTTAAACCCTTTTGGAGCATGGTAGGGTGGTGGGTGCCTCTTTTATTTATTATTTGTTTTCTCCTGATTTTGATAAGTAGGGAGGGAAGTTTTTGTATCTTTTGTTTGTTGTCTGATTTCCAGGTTAGTATCCTTAAATTAGTTAGCTTTGTTTTGTTATTTGTTTTGGCTATTCCCCCTCCTGAACTTTGTGGCTCTTAAGCTACTTATGTTAATATACTTTTTGCACTTTAAGAGTGTTCCAGTGTTTTTGAAGCCTTGGGAGTGAGAGCGGGGACTCCAGGGATCTTGTTGATCAGATCAATGTTAATTGTTATGTGTAGTTTTGTTCTCCTTGAGTAGAGTTAATATTAAATTCGTAACAGGCAACATTTTTCCAGTCTTCAACTGTCCAATTTTGGTGAGCCCTTGCAAATTGTAGCCTCTATTTCCTATTTGTAGTGGAGATGAGTGGTACCCGGTGGGGTCTTCTGCTGTTGTAGCCCATCCGCCTCAAGGTTGTGCGTGTTGTGGCTTCACAAATGCTTTGCTGCATACCTGGGTTGTAACGAGTGGTTATTTCAGTCGGCCCATTCTCCTCTGACCTCTGGCATCAACAAGGCATTTTCGCCCACAGGACTGCCGCATACTGGATGTTTTTCCCTTTTCACACCATTCTTTGTAAACCCTAGAAATGGTTGTGCGTGAAAATCCCAGTAACTGAGCAGATTGTGAAATACTCAGACCGGCCCGTCTGACACCAACAACCATGCCACGCTTAATCATCTAATCACGATTGGTTGATTAGATAATTGCATTAATGAAAAATTTAACAGGTGTTCCTAATAATCCTTTAAGTGAGTGTATAATCAATTTATAAAAAGGATTTAAATTATCATAATATTTTATAACGGTTGTCTACTTTCTACCATTACATCAGGGCTCATTTTCATGTCCTTTCACTTTATATTTCTCTCTTTGAATTATTTTGATGTACTGAAAAATAAATGTAATTTTCTTTTATTTCATGTCAGACCTGATGGAAGAGAGTGAGGAGAGAGAAGAACTGAGTGAAGTGGAGGAGGAGAGTGAAGAATTGAGTGAAGTGGAGCAGGAGAGAGAAGAACTGAGTGAAGTGAAGGAGGAGAGTGAAGAACTGAGTGAAGTGAAGGAGGAACATCATGTCCAACCTGGAGAAAAACCTTTGAGTCGCTCAAAGACTAAACAGATACTTATAAAGAAAAGAAGAGCCAAGAAATCTTTCACCTGCACTCAGTGTGGAAACAGTTTCACAAGCAAATCTAGTCTTGACGTTCAAATGAGAGTTCATACCGGAGAGGAGCCGTTCACATGTGATCAGTGTGGGAAGAGTTTCTCAAACAAACTAAATCTTGTGCGTCACATGAGGATCCACACGGGAGAGAAGCCATTCATGTGTAATCAGTGTGGGAAGAGTTTCAGACACATAACAAATCGTAATCAACACATGATGATCCACACCGGAGAGAAGCTGCGATCAATGCGGCAAAACCTTTCTTAGTGCACCAGAGCTGAAGAGACAAGAATTAAGCTGAGCAGGGGGACCCTGGTGGTGCTGCGGGACCTGGGTGGGCTCCACAATAGAGACCCTGGTAAGGCCTCTCTGCCAGTGGGACATCATCTAGGATGGTCTACAGAGTGTTTGACTGCATATTTCCACTGTCCACTGCATTGTCTACCAACAGGTTTGCATGATGTCACCAACACCTAGGCAGATGTTGTGGAGAATGGCACAGGCTGTGATGACCTGAAATGAAAAAAAAACAAAATAAGAAATTATATGGTCTGGAAAAAAGATGTTAAATTATTTTTATGTTTTTTTCCAAATATCTTTTCAATTCACTTACATGAGGTACAAAGGTGTGGTGCACCTCCAGCGCTTTCAGGAAGATGGCCCTGAACCTGGTCTTCATCATCCCAAAAGCACCCTCTATAATGGAGCGTGCCCCAGATTGATGAAGATTAAAGCGCTGGGCTCCCACACCTCGTACTGGCCTCTTGTAGGGAGTGATGAGGGGGAGTGGGTGTTGGAGACATGGGTACTCTCCATCTGCGAGGATGAAGTGCCCTGGAGGAGGGTACACTGACCTCCTGTACACTGGGCTGTACCGGAGCACTCGTGCGTCATGCACTGACCCAGGCCAGGTAGCTGTCAATGAAGGCCGCTTGGAGGCTTGATGCGAACATGGCAGCCGTCGATTGCTCCTGCAGCTATCAAGAAAGCTCGGTGTCTGGCCAGCCCTGCAAACCCACGGCAAACTGCCTCCAGGTCTTCTGGGGTGTTGGGGAACCGAATGACTTGGTGGCGAATGGCCACCACCTCCTCAGCAACTCGGTGGACAATGCGGTGGACAGTGGAACGAGGCATGTCAAACACCCTGGAGACAACCCTGTATGATGTGCCACACGCCAGCCAGAAAAGAAATACCAGGGTCTCTATTGTGGAACCCCATCCGTGTTGGCTTTCAGTCCTCAACCGGTCCATCAGCACTCTCAGGGCCTCCCTGCTCAGCCGAAAATCAGGTTGTGTATCCATTCCATTAAAAAACCTGTCCAGCACAGGCACGCTCAGGTTTATCCTGCAGTACAGGGGTCTGGTCTGATTTAGGGAAACAAACAAAAGAGTTTTAGTAAATTAATTAATGGCACATTGGGGAAATATTACTACTTGCATTTAAATCCTTATGTACAAGTGTTATCTTGCATACTTGTACTTAATGTACTTAAGATATCAAGAGTAATAGATATAAAGATAAATGTATTCTGCATAAAAAAAAACCTTGAAAAAATATGTTGAAGGGTGTTATATTTAAAGTAGCCTGCTTTACTGTTGAGTAGTTTACTATACAACATGCATAATATTGTAAAAGACGTTTTTGCAGTGTTGCTGTCCTGTGTGAGAGAAAAAAAACCTCATTACTTCACATTTGTACGTGAATACTTAACGAATGTACTTGCTTATACAGTCAACCACAGCTTATTTTTAAAATGATTTATTTTCACAATATTAAGGAATTGTTGCTAACTACAGACGCGTCCCATGTCAAAGACTGCATCCGAATGCGAGTGGGAGTGCGTTGCAGGATTGTTTAAAAAAAATAGGTACATTTCACTTTATTTATTTATTGTTTTGTGTTTTAATGCTTCAACTGCGTTAAAACAAAACACGCTGGAAACATGCCTAAATAAGATCAACATATTCAAGAGAATAAACTTCATAAAAATCGCATCTTCGTAAGGTAGGCTATAAATGAACATTTGAACAGCTTTATGTGTATTTTGTATTTTCATAAGTATCGTTACATTACTCAAGTACACCCAATACTTATGTACATTTTAAAGTGTAGGCCACTGCAGCAATTAAGGACGCAACTTCTGAATTGGGATGCAGTAAACCAGATTACCTTACCTGGCCACGGTCTAGACCAAGCCGGAGATACATCACACGGCGGCGCCAGGGACGAAACATCCCCACCATCTCCTCCAATAAAACATAAAAGATAAAAATAAAAATAATGAGGTCTTGCTCCATTTTATTATGGTAATTGCTCCAAGTAATGCCGTGTAGGATGGCAGCTCTCCAGTCACAGCGTTGCTAGGCGACAGCATAATGGGGAACACCTGGTGGCGTAATTACAAATCCTACGAAGGCTAGACTCGGAGCTTCCTTCAAAGGCTGGGTAGGCTGGGTCCTTCGAAGGACGCGGCCTTCAAAGGACGCAGCCTTCACATTCATTGGGACACAGCTATGGTGTCCAGGGGCCTGATGTATATACGTTGCGTACGCACAAAATAGGCATAGAAAGATAATACAAATATAATTTCACTCACCAAACCTATCACATGAAGCAAACATCATCCCTTCTTAAATGTCCGCGCCAGCGAGCGCGTTGGGCCGTTTAGTGAAGCTGATGCAGCCTATCTAAAACCATACATCTTCATTATACGTCCTAATCATAAATACAGTGCATGTTCACAATAATAATTTAAATAAATAAAATAATGATTCAAACTATGTTTTACTTCTGATATAAACATTTAGATTAAATATGCATTCTCATTAAAGGTCCCGTTCTTCGCGATCCCATGTTTCAAACTTAAGTTAGTGTGTAATGTTGTTGTTAGAGTATAAATACTATCTGTAAAATTATAAAGCTCAAAGTTCAATGCCAAGCGAGATATTTTATTTAACAGAAGTCGCCTACAGCGAACGGCCCGTTTGGACTACATCCCTCTACTTCCTTCTTTAATGACGTCAGTAGAACAGTTCTCTGACTAACCTCCGCCCACAGGAATGCTCCCTCAACTCGCGCACTTCTTATAACTTACTGTGTTTACTCAGCGGTGATTTCCTGAAGTAAAACTGACGCTTCATCTTTTGGGTGATGTACAATAAACTTTATTAAACTCATCAGTATATTTTTGATCATGATTCGGACCTGGTCCGACACAGCAGACTTGTAGCTAGGCTATTAATAAACAATGCTGGATACATACAAGCAGATGACAAATACGTTATAATAACCGCAATTCAACTACTAAACTATACCTGTTCCATCTCTATACACCCCTCTGACTCTGTAGGCATTATTGTCCGACTCGAAATGAACACTGTTACTGAGAGTTTCTGATTTATCATTATTCCATGAGATGAAATTGTCCTAAGAGTCTGAATGCGAGCTCTTGAAGCTCCGCCCCCTGTGTCGTGCAGCAGCAGCTCATTTGCATTTAAAGGGCACACACTAAAACAGCCTGTTTTTCTGAGTCCTCAAAAAAGACAATTTAAACATGCTGTAAAAAATGATCTGTTGGGTATTTTGAGCTGAAACTTCACAGACACACTCTGGGGACATCAGAGACTTATTTTACATCTTGTAAAAAGGGGCATAGAACGGGACCTTTAATGTAGTCTCATAAACTACATGAAATCATTACTGAGAAGTTACAACATTTTTATATTCAATAAATAGAAATATTTGTTGTGGATGCAATGCAACACTTTTCCTCTGGCATGCTGTGTTTTAACGTTTTAACTACAGAGATTAATTGCTTATCATGGTAATAGCAGATTGTCTGAGAAAATAGTTTTGTGCAAATAATGCACAACAAGGTCTATCTTTTTCCATTAAAAATATAAATCAATTAAAAATACTGTTTGGCCAGTGGAAAAGATTGAGAAAAACTTTCTCTGAAATGTATTTTACACTATTTTAATTAATTATTTATTCAAAAACAAGGCAAGGATAGGCTATTAAATAATTTTTATTAATGACATCCGTATTTCATATTTTCCTAATGTCTGGTACCGGTTAATGATATGTACCGGCAAATGATATGCAGATGAGGATATGCTTAGTAAAACTAGGCGTTGTAAGCTCCATATATGGTTATTTCGGGGAGGAGACGCATGGGCGCACAATCTTCCGCTGACTGGGATTTGTGATAAAGTGAATTCTGTGCAGATTCTGGCGTATGAACGGTTTTATAAGTCTGAATATTTTTTTGCGTACGACATTTTTGGCACACAGCACGGAGCATTTTAGTCCTACAGGAATATCTGAACCACAGCCAATCAGAGGCAAAGACCCGCCCAATCTCTATCTCTGATTGGTTTAGACCACGATATGATCCAACTATGCGTGCAAGGAGAACAAAAGACTCGTTTGTGGAGAGGCAGCGGATGCGATCATGCGAGAACTTTAGGTGCACTGGTGCGACCTAGGAAAAATGCTTGTCGCACCCTTACAAATTTTGGTCGCATGTGCAACCAAATTGGTCGCACTCTAGAGCCCTGTAGTGTGATAGTGTAACGTTAGAGCAAGTGGACGCGAGATCTACAGATCTACACGTGAGGAAACGGGAACTCGCGAGATTGACATCTCCTCTGCACGCAATACAAGCCATCAATACAAGCGCAGGGTTTGAATGAGCTCGCGAGTTCCCGTTCCCTCGCATGTAGATCTGTTATCCTCTCGCGGAAGTCATTAACCGCGCGCGCCAGCATCAGTCGTGCGTTCAGTTAGTATTGTCATTGATTTGCCGCCATATTAATTTGTGTGATAAACTGACCTGTGTGAGTAATTCGGCACTTGTGGGTAGTTCGGTAGAATTAAATAACCTTTTTCCTTTATATCCGCGGGACTCGCGTGTGATATCTGTCTATTATTAGCACTCGCGACCTGATTCATACCGCTGTAATGTTAAAAAACATGAATGTTTTCACTCATCCATTAACATTATTAGATCCATCAGCTTGACAGCAAGTCCCAAATCTTGGGTCACATGACTTAACAATATTACACAAGTAACTAGTGCTGGGCGGTAAACGGGTTCAAACTGAATGTTGATTTTTAATAAACCGCCATACCGGTGTATTTAATTACACAACGTTCGGAACGAACGTTACGCTGCGCGACACTGTTTCAGACAGACCCTTACAATGTCGCACTTCTAAGCAGCGACTGCGAGGCGAGGGTAAACAGCATTGCTCTGGTGTTGCGTACAGGGAAGACGGATGCTGCAGAACTAGCGTAAAACTTCAAATAATAGCCCAGGCTTTTATTTTCCCAAATCGTCAAACTGCACCGGCTTGTAGGCTATTTGAGACAGGCGTCTAAATGAGACAGGCCTATAATGTAGTGTTGAGATGTTGTTCATTGAGTGTAGACCTAGAGTCTCTAATCTCTAAAAATCTCCAAATGCTCCATGTGAAACTACAGTCTTCCGATCTTTTACTATCGTGTCTGTCAATTGATTTGGATTAATATGCGCGAGGGAGAGAGCGCGAGGGAGAGAGCGCAAGACAGCGCTCGTGTTGTTTGAAGACAAGAGAGTGCACGCGGCCGCTGGGGCGCTCTCTCTCTGCTCGTTATGCGCCCTGTCAAGCGCAGCAGTCCAAAAAGAGGAGCGGGTCTGTTGTTTGGAGGTTTTTTCTACTTTTTGTATTGGTTTTATTAAAATAAAAAAAGTGAAGTTTGCACAGTAAAATTTCTGTATTTTGACTGCAAATGTCTTTGCATTCTGATTCCTCACTTCATTAGAATCATGACTGCCTCTTATTTGTAAACAACAGCATAACTTTCTAGGGCCATGCAAAACCTGTATTAGGTGGAATTATTCTACAATATTCACTAATGACAGTAAAATAGACCATCCTAAGTCAATTTACTGCAGTAATTCCTCTCTCACCCAGTAGAAAATGCTTTGAACACCTGAAAAAAAAATAAACGTCATAAACCGGAAAACCGGCATAATTTTGAAAAAAAACGTGATATAAATTTTTGGTCAAACCGCCCAGCACTACCGCACACCGACACGTTGCGGCTATTGAGCCTTCATCAGGGTGTGGGTAGCAAACACACTCAGAGTCCTTTTAAGCAGCAATTAGTTAGTCATGTGACAATCACCTGGTTACGTAATATAGAATAATCAAAAATCACAATAGAGAAGGAATAAGTAGATCCAGGTAATATTCACCATTGGTCAGAGGTGGAAAACCTGCGCAAAGAATTTTTTAAAGTGCTAAAGGGGGTGCGCTCTCCCCAGTAGCACTGACTTCACCATGATGAGGTAGGTCTGGTGGCATGGGTGGGCCCAGAACGACCAGCTCCTCGTCCTGGCTGCAGGAGGCTGCCGGGACCTAGCTCTGTTTAGGCCCGTCTATTGCGTGTCTCCAGCGCATTACTTTTCTGTTGGGGTGTGCTCCCTTAGCCTTGCCTCAAGAGGCTAGCCCACAAGGCAGTGGGGCTATTTACCCATAGCTGGGGCAGTGGTTGACGGGCGTCAGCGCGTGTCCACCGCGTGGTGGGCCTGCACACCACATCTCTGGGGCCCACTGCTGCTCCGAGATCCCCTGCAGTTTAGCCTGGGACTGCGAGGTACCCAGTTACCAAGTGTGGCCGCGAGGAGGCACTGCAGGAGTCTTGGTGGTGGAGAGGCTGTATACTGGCAGAGGAGACTTACGCACTCGCCTCCTCTTTTCACCCCCTATGTGGGGGCTAGCCAGCGGCGGTAGTTAAAAAGCAGAAAGTTGCAAAGCAGCATACACTAACTCCAAGCAGCTCCATGCTCCACACTACTGCACTAGACGCTTCACACACACCCTGTGCTCAAACACACACACTAAAAGAGAAGGAATTATTAGATAAGTAGCGAAGACATATATCACCAAAACATCCACAAAAAGTGTAACAAAACAGAATCAACAATGTACTAGAGGTCGACCGATTCATCGGATTTGCCGATTAATCGGCACCGATAGTTGATTGGTGGAACTATCGTTATCGGCAAAAATCCATACCGATAGTTTTTCCTGGTTGCGTCTGTTGCTGGAGCGGCTGAGAAGTGCGTGCTGTCATTCATTACACAGTACGAGAGAGCTGAGAAGGGTCTGCTGGCATCATGCAGTAGAAGAGCGGCCTCTAGAGGTGTAATAAACACTATCACTGATGCCTCGTGTTGTTTATTTTGACACGTGATGCTGCGCGCTGCACTGAGAGCACATGCTGCGTGGAGAGCCTGACATCAGATGCGCGTTTAAAGCACCGACAGCGAAAAGGTATTCACATACAGAACATTTTGTCATATCATTATAAAGTGATTAATTTGTTGACTAGATGCTGCATTAGTAGAGAAAGAACCGCATGTTTGTTTGCCTTCGAGGCTGAGAGGACGCTAACATTAGTAGTAGTCTACCTCAAGCGGTTAAAACACAGACAAAAACAAACCTAAGTCCGACCCGAATGTTTAATGTCACAATTGTTACCATCTATTTGCATTAGATTATAACGTTATACAGCTGGTCACTTTTATGCATTCGTTTTGCAGCGTTGCATATTTAAAGCTAGACGTAAAATAGTAAACTGATAGGCTATGTTCAATATACAGCCGACAGAAACGTATAAAAAAATCAGAAAAGCATTTGATTCGTGTTCAAAAAGAACTGATAAAAACATTTCAGTGTTTGAAGTGGAACAACTTTTTAAAGCAAGATTCTGTGACATTTACCGTCATCAATAGCAACGCATTATAACAGCGCACATCCATGTATCACAACGGACGCACGCTCTCATTTAATCCAAATATAACTTGCCGTCTTGCGTCTCCGTTTTTGATTTATTGTTTACAGAGTTTGATAATGTTGTAATCATCTTGTATTGGATGAGTTAAACAGTTACATTTTGAATGTAACTGGTTTTATTTGTTAGAGTATTACTTTTTGTTTCAGTTGGAGTATATCTTTGTATTTTTACATGCTGTGCTGTCATTCTTTTGAGCATTTTCATATGCCATACATCAAAATAATCCTTACTCTCCCAATTTGAAGGCTATGTTTGTAATAAATCAATAGTAACTAGATAAACATCTCAAAAGTGCAATAAAGAAAAAGAAAAACAATTAAAACAAATTTAAACATATTTTATTCAATACAAAAAATGGATAAATGTCAACCTCAAACTTGTCAATGTGAAAAACGTGCATAAACAATTTAAAACTATACAGAATTGATTTGAACTGTTTACATAAATTTAGTTTTTAAGATACACTAATTTTTACACTCATTCAAAAAAAAGGGGGGGGGAATGCCATGTAAAATATTCAATTACATTTGTGGTCAAACAGATAACATTTTGCTTTTGAATATTGATTGAACATTGAATTGGTTAAAATATAAAATAAATAGATGAGCAGACGGAGAGTTCATCGTCATCGGACGCAATAGGCTTTATGCCCTGCTGCACTACTTCCTGAACTTCAGCCAGCTCCTTTGTTTCCTGTCTGCCATTATTGGACAAACTGATTAACCCAGGTGTGTCTGGTATTTGGTACTGGTCAGGCACACCTGGATTAATCAGTTTGTCCAATAATGGCAGACAGGAAAAAAATGAGCTGGCTGAAGTTCAGGAAATAGTGCAGCTGTGCATAAAGCCTATTACTATTTCCAAAAACCTCTGCGTCCGTGTACTTTCGTTTAGACATAACGTTGCTGCTGCGTGCGTGCGCGCTGTGTGTGTGTGTGTGTGTGTGTGTGTGAATGTGCTTGTATTTGTGAATATCTAAAGGAGAAAGAAATGATAAAATAAAGCAATGGTAAATAGACAATAACGATAAGAAGGATCATATAGCAAACGGGAGTAAAACCGAGTAAAATGCATGGTCAAATGACGCAGCTTTTGACGTCACAACATGCGACACACCCGGGGGTCATAGTGCACAGAACGTGATACGTCAATGAGCCATCGGAAGACGTAACTATCAATCGCAGATCTACAGAACATGTGTGCAAAGACGTGCAATGCCTTTTTTTTTTCTTTTTTTTTTTAAACGCATATTACGCAGTTTGTACGGACTCATTAATGAATGAATAAAATCTTTATTGCCCCGAGGGGAATTTGTTTTACACTCATGGGAACCACAATAAACATAACCACAACTACAGTTATCAATTCGACAACTTACGGAATCAAATAGATAGATATATATATTCAATAATACATGTTACGGCCAGCTCGTTTCGGCCGTACATAAAATAAACAAGTACACCGAAAATGACTTGCAAGATTTTATTTCT
>JAZAVI010000778.1:0-27500 GCA_036326025.1 Chrosomus eos
AAGAAATTAAGGTTTTTGATGAAAACATTCCAGGATTTTCTCCATATAATGGACTTCATTGGGAGCCAAACGGTTCAAGGTCCAAAAGACAGTTTCAGTGCAGCTTCAAAGGACTTTAAACGACTCCAGACGATGAATAAGGGTCTAATCTAGGACCCTTCGAGTCATGACTCGAAAAAAGATTTGTTAATTTTGATGAACGAGTTCGAACAGGACAGTCACGAACGCTCATCACAGAACAGAGCAAGGCGAGAATTGGTGCTTATAAAACTTAAACTTTGTTATTTATTTTTTAAATGACCGATGGTTTCGCTAGATAAGACCCTTATTCATCGTCTGATATCGTTTAAAGCCATTTGAAGCGGCACTGAAACTGTCTTTTGGAACTTGAACCGTTTGGCTACCAATGAAGTCCATTATATGGAGAAAATCCTGGAATGTTTTCATCAAAAACCTTAATTTCTTTTCGACTGAAGAAAGAAAGACGTGGACATCTTGGATGACATGGGGGTGAGTAAATTATCAGCAAAAGTTTTTTTAAAAGTGAACTACTCCTTTAACTATTAAAAGGAAAAGATTTCGCAGCGGACATACAAACAGATTTTTTTATTATGAATATAGGACTGACCTATGCTATGGTCTACTGTAAATGCAGACACTCGCTTACTCGATCTCTCACAATACTCTACTCTATAAGCTTCAATGAACAACATCAATGAGAATTTATAATATAGCCTAAGTTTGTTGCTAAGAGTGGTTGCTAGGGGTGTTGTGTAGTGATACATAGAACCGTTGGGTGAAGCGGTCATAGCTGTGTTTTATCGTGAATAAAACAGCTATTGACCAATCAGAATCAAGGATTGGAACTAACCGTTTTATAAACATTGTATATTCAATGGTTGAGTTGTGATTAATTCTTCTGTAGCTTTAAGGTATGTTGTTATACGTTTACTTGCATTTACTGCATTTAAGGCCACTGGACTGTTTAAAGTCCTATCCTCCTTTTTTATTCTGATATAATAATAGGATTTATTCTGATATAGTATAATGTGACCACAGATCCACTTAATTGTTCCGGTTAAGTGGTTTGGCTCATCTCGAGTGTGATGCTCTTGTTTTACAGAACACTTCAGACAGTTGGACCCTCTCATGCCAGGACCTACACAGTGGCAGTGTATTTCAAAGGTGAACGCATTGGCTGTGGAAAAGGACCAAGGTAATAATAATACACCCATATATTTACCCTCATTGCTACATTGCTGGGTATCTTCTCTTATAAATGTTGGCAGTCAAAATTAAAACTGTTTGATGATAAGATTTTCTTCATTCTTTCAGACAAACAACAAAAGATAATATGAATTACAATATGTGCACTGTTTCTACATTTTAAAAATTGCAGTGTACAGTGTTTATTATAAGGGGGTATAATATGCAGCTCAGTACTCACTACTCGTGAGCACTTTTAAATAAGCTACTCTTTTACTCTGACTCAAGTTGGTTTTTGGACAAGTTATTTTACTCTACTCGCACTCAATTTTTTGGAAAGTAATAAGTACTATTTTTCAGTACTCTTTCCACCTCTGTGTACTTTAAGTACTAATACCACAATGCTGTTTATCGACATGGATCTGCATGATCGTATCAAAGGATACTTGTATGAGTTTTATGTAAATTAGACCTCTCTTAAAATGCACCAGTATCAGTGTAAACTACTATTAATATCCTTACTTGTCCTACAAAAAAGAAGCAACTTGGGCATCACTACTGTTTTTCTTTGTCTTCAAATCTTTCCACACCATACCAATGTTTATGCTAATTTTGTCTTTGTCTTCTGGCTTCAGCCCTTATCTGCTTCTTTGGCTGTACAGATACTGAGTTTATAACTCTCATTATTTCCACCCTTTCTTCTTTCAGAAGATCTTAAAACCTTCACTATCACCTTCAATTCCCTCAAACCACTGATGCATACATTTTCCCATCTTCCTCATTTATTCCAAGATATTATATGGTCTTCTGATTGTTTCAGTTGTTTTTTATGTTGACACAATCAGACTTCGGTTTTCAATATCCTTAGAAGATCATAGTAGATTCTATACTTTATTCTAACTCTCTACTTCGAAGTCTCGTCTGCTTTAGCGGAATTTTTTTCCGTTTCTATTTAAAGGTGCTCTAAGTGATGTCACGTTTTTTAGGCTGAAATATTGTTTGTCACATACAGCAAACAACACCTCACTATCCGCTAGCTGCCTGTCCCCCGAACACACTGTAAAAAAAACACGGTCTTTGTAGACAGCCCAGGCTTCACAAACGGCAACAAAAACAAACTGGACAAACCTGCACTAGGAAACATGACAGACTGTTCCAGCCAATAACAAACAAGAATGATTTGGGGGTGGGGGTTAGTGCGCAAAGTCTCGAATTTACATCGGAATACACCTTTAAATCAGAATTTGATGCAGAACTGCAAATATCCCCAGACTGTCATTGGCAAATGCCAAAACTTTAAACTTTACAACACATTCTAATTGCAAACCATGTCATCAGTTTGACATATTTGGAGGCTCTATAACCAAGAATGGTGTTTAGATGCATTAAAATGGTTGGCCTTCCTTGAATTTTAATTTATAATATCTGGCCGTGGATAAAGATCCCTACCGTAGATTCTTTGGGTCATTTAAATCCAAATCCTGGATGTAGAATGATAACGATCCATTGTTTGAGCTACTAAACATTTATAACTTTCCATTTTATCCCAACAGCATTCAACAAGCCGAGATGGGTGCAGCCATGGATGCCCTGGAGAAATGTGGGTGATTTTGTGAAAAGCTTCTTAAACATTGTCATTCTCTATTAATAATCACAACTATTAATCATTCCTACATGAGAATGTTTCTTTTAAAACCATTTACAGTTTTTTTGAAAAATATACCACAGTGTCTTGTGCCAAATGACACCTGTTTGATGGGGCGGGGGCAATGGACGTTACTTTTGCAATTTAATTTCAATTTAATTTGTTGCTGCTAGTGGTGAAGAAATGTCACTTTAGGTTTAAGTGCACTGAAGCAAACGTTTTTTTCCTGTCTTCTGCAGATAACTTTCCTCAGATGGCTCATCAGAAGCGCTTCATCGAAAGGAAGTACCGGCAAGAACTGAAGGAGATGAGACGAGAGCGAGAGCGTCAGGAGAGAGATAGTGATGAAGGGTAGAGCAGCAGAAAGTCAAAGGAAAAAGTAGGATGTTATAGGAAGGGAGTTGCACAACAGCAGGCTTAATGATCTTTCTCGGTTGTTGTTTTGTGTGTAAATCTGCTTTGTTTGTTAATCTGATTCACACTGTTACGTTTTAAAAAGAGAAAAAAATTGTGAAATAAACCAAACTATTAATATGTTTGATTGTGTGTATACTTAAGCCTAGAATTGTTATTTTTTCCTGGTCAAACCTCATAATCGAAAATCATTTTCCTTTCAGTTTTAAACACCTTCAATCTTCAGGAGTGGTCCAACACCTTGGGAGAATTGTCGCACTTGAGTTTGGAATACAAAAGAAAAAATTGTTGACTGGATTAAAGGAGTTTGTGATTGTAATAAAAATAGTAACAAATCCTCCCATCCAGGTCAATTTGACCCCCATAGGAAATGGGGATATATTATTTTTTTGGTAAAAAAAATAAATAAAATAAAATAAATGACACAATCTAGGATAAACACACACATCCCCAATGCAGAAGACACTCACATACATACACACACACACCTAGAAATTCCCATTTAAAATTAGTCGCAATGCAGACTGCACACATTATGAAGTGGTTAGATTTGAACACACAATGCCCAACTTTTATTTTTTTTCTGCTGCCCTCCTTACTAGCTTAAATTATTACAAATTCTGACACTTCAGTATAAATACAAACCTAAACAATTCTCACAATTAAAGGCACAATATGGAACTTTTCGGCTTTCAAAATAGCAAAAATAACTGTATCTATGTTATATATTTCTTTTAGTTGTGTACTAACATTATCCCAAAAGTTACCACCAACTTTCAAATCCGGAGAAATTTATATTTTAATTTGAAGACACGGGCCGTGTCTTTATTTCCGTTTCGTCGCCCGTCTATGACGTCATTTAACCTTTGACTCTAGTTTCTCTAACTTCGTGCGGATCCCGGCGAAAAACCGCCAAACGCAAATGTAAACACCGGACGCACGTCACTAAAATAAAAGAAGACGATAAAGAATCAATAGTTGGATATCAATAATGGACCATGATTATGCTTTGCCTGCACGTTCTGCTGCTGGAGGCAGATCCGTGAAGCGGAAACGCACGGGTGACAGAAATTACCCGAGAAGGGTTTGGGACAGGAGAAGAGACATGACTCGCGTTAACATTGGAGTTGCATTTCCACGAGCTTCGTGACAACTGGAACTACAGAGAGATGCCGATCTCGCTTGCATTCTAATAAACAAGTAAGCACCCATTCAGCTAACTATATCTATCCGTAACTTATATGTTGTGAAACGATGATGGCATGTGTAAAACGCAGACGGACTAGCTCTCATGTACAGTATAATGTAAATTCACATTTGTTGTAGATATAGCTGCAGAAAGTAGCTTCATATGCAGTTCACCATCTTTTTCAATATCATAGTATAAACGTAATTATAATTATTAACGAAAGGTGACCGTGTTTTTTAACATCTATTAATACTAGCTAGATGGAATATTGATTCAATAGCCCTGATAATTCATATATCTCTCCGTTTGAAAAGACGTGATTTTAAAAACACTAAGTTAGAATGAGTGAGGAATGTGGGGAGCGACAGAGCGCGCGTGTTCAATGGCATTACATAAAGTTAATAGCCGTAACTAAACGTAACAAGAATAGAGATATAATATAAATAACAACACATTACCTCGTCAGTGAATGTTATCTGCTGGAGATGCTAGATGGCTGGGGAATGAATGACAGATCGCGCGTGTCCCAATGAACATCGTATAGCTGGTTCGCGCGCGCACCTCTCTCTCTCTCTCTCGACAACGACAACAACTCCCATGAGCACACGCTCTTTCACGACGTCATCAGAATACGTCTTTTGCTATTATTTTGATTGAGTGACCCCTGGTGGCCAAAAGTTACATACTGTACGTTTAAAACTATTAAATGCTAAAACTTTACAAAAAAATATTTTATAATGTTTAAATATATGCATACTGAAGAAGAAGAAAAAAATGACTTTAGGACCCAGGGGAACAGTTAATTTAGAGCCATGGAATATGTTATATCGGGGCTTTTTTATACAAGAGGTCGGCAAGAGACACCTAGATACTTTTTGAGCTATTATTTTGTATTCAAGTGAAATAATATGAAGCATTCTGAATTACTGATAACATCTAGTCATTTAGAGGTAAATAAAACCTCTCCAAACAAAATCTGTATTTGTATTATTTGTGATTGTTTTATTTCAACAATTTAAAAATAAAGCTTTATAGACAAAAAAAAGTACGGTATAATTTTATGGCTTTTGGGTCATTCTGAACTGCGAGGGAAGGGTTTGTTACAGGTACGGGAGGAGAGGATAAAATTAATCATGAATCAAAGGTGAAGATTGTTGGGACTACCGGAGCGCATCATTTGGTCAAACAATCTTTTGTGGATCACATGAAATGGTGATCATAATCTAGAACAGAATTTTTTTTCACAATTTGTTGTCCATTTGGGATTGTTTGGATTGTGAAAAGTGTCTGTTACATACCAACATGGAGACAGGTGAATAAAGGGGAGGAAAAATCATTCCAGGTTTTCCTATTTGTTCATGGTCCAAACACAGATTTTGCTAGAATCCTGTTAAATCTTTTTCTTCTGGTATTTACTTTGGGTCACTTCATATCCATTTTTATGGACTATGGTTGTCTGATTGTCTATGTACATTCAAATTACACTTGACCACATAAATGTGCCTTGACAAAATGGACATACATCGAATATAAAACTATGTTAGCACTTAGCTAGCACAGTGCATTAAATATGGGCCAAAAAGAGAAGCGACCAAACACTTCCTCGTTTTCCCTATTTAAACACAGTTACTCGAGTAGTGTAACTCGACCTACGCTGGTGACAAAATAAAACGTTGCGCTTTTCTAAGCGTTTACAATTGATGTAAATAACAGGGAGCAATATAGTCATCAATTTTAAACGCTTAGAAAATCACAACGTTTTATTTTGTGTCACCAGCCTAGGTCGAGTAACTGTGTTTAAATAGGGAAAACGAGGAAATGTTTGAACACTTCTCTTTTTGGCCCATATTTAATGCACTGTGCTAGCTAAGTGCTAACAGCGCACGCACTGAGACGAGAGAGGTATGTATCAACTCGTCTTAGTTAAGGGAATAACAGTTTAATATGAAAAACCAGTGGAGTATCCCTTTAAGAAATAACACGATTTAACAATGAACAAATTGTATTTTATTAAAATAACATTAACCAAGATGAATTAATAGCCTATATGAAAACTGATATGTATAGAAATGTTGCCTATGTAAATAGTAATCTATATTATATTGTTGTAAAGCGCTACCAGTCACAAAATTATAATCCCCATCATAAACTCTAATTCTCTTTTTTAGTCTTTGGAAGGTGTGAGTTTTGACGTCATTAATGACATTTGCTCTAATAAAAACCTTCATAATTATCCACACTGAAAAGCTGAGCCAAAGCCCAAACTCACAGCTTATCTGCAAGTAACCTGCAGTTACCATAGTGTATACCTTTCACAGCACTTTTTATTCTGTAGTTTCTTGAAAATCTGTACTGGTGCTGTGGAAAGCACTATTAGACACGAAGAGGCTTGTTCTGCACAAACCCCTTTGAGGAGTGTGCTGTAGGTTTGTGCCCTTGTTCTTCTGCTGGCTGAGGTCTGTCCTCTGTTCTTCACTGTATGTAGGTTAATATTTTTAGCAGTGGCCTATTTCTGATGGTTGCTTTATTCTAGTTGTTTTCTGTGATTTGACGAAACCCTGATAAAAATGACCCAAGCTAAAATTACCACCACAAGAAACAGGGAGAACTTCTCTTTTACCAGTGGATGGATACTGTATATTAGAATCTTATCATTGGGTTGCAGACTGAAATCTTAAATGTTTTATTTTTCAGTTTGACAGCGATAGCATGTTATAATCATTTTCACATATTTACACTATTTCTGATTATTTAATACGTATGTTAAATTATAATTAAGATTTATTATATTATAATAAATCGTTCTAGTTGATTCTGAATGCCTTTCAGCTTTATGGGCCTTGGTATTATATGTGCTGCTACCTATTGTGTTTAGGTCTGTTTAAGTTTCACATGAAAGACAATGAGAATGAGTTAAGACAGCATTTTCATTGAGTTTTATTAGTGTAGTTTGTATGCAGTTGTTTGCAGATGTAAAGTGTGTGAAATGTGACAGTTACAATGCTATCATGATTTAGGGTTAAATAACATAAACTATGCATCTAATAGAACCAAATTACGTGCAATTAACATTGCAACAGATATTCATCATTCAGTTTAGCTCTTACAAATATGACATTTTTATTATTTAAATTACGCCAAATATTTCCATTGAATCCTTTGGTCAAGCCCTACAAAACATAGATCTTATTTTAAATAGTCAATGCATTTTTTTGTCCATTTTCCGAAAAATTTACTTTTTAAAACTCCTCTAAGGCCATTGATCTGATTTACAATTTGGCTCACATTGTCTTGAAACCGTCATGACAAAAAGTTATCAACAGATTTTAGATGCATCTAAGCATTGTTATTATTGGGGTGTTGCCTAATTTTTACTAATAGTCTTTTATTTGCCGAATGCAAAGTCCGAATTTAACAAAATTTTATACACAAGAGACAAGACCATAGAACATTATGAGGATGCATGTTATGTCACATGAAATTATAAATTATAAAACTCTGCTAATCAAGTCTTCTTTGGGGAATTTTTTCTTTAATTTCACTCAAATACACTAACAAACATGGCTGCCAGAAGCCAATCGCTGTTATTTGCGTCACAGTTAAATGGCTCACCATTACAAAAATGTACAAGTTCCTACATAATATAACAACATGGCCATGTACCAAATTTGGTGAGAATCAACCACAAGTTGCTGCTATAATACGCAAATGAATATTGATTTTGATATTGAAATAGATTTGGTTGCTAATAAATCGGCTGTTGTGTCACCTGGGGGATTTCGGAGCGGTTTTCGAGTGGGGCCAAAGGGACCTCCGATCGACCCATGTTTCGGGGTTCTTGGCTGCAGCGTTTGTGAGATATAAGCAGAAAATCCCACACGCTTTTCTGCAAGTAGCAGGAGCGTGGTGCTGGGAACTTTTATTTGTGTTGCTTATATCTAAGCCAAGCAGGTTTCTTAGGGCTCTAGACATCGGATGATGCCGTGGTGCAATGTACAACTAAAAATGTTTGATTGTGAAGATTATAATGTGAACAAAATGTGAAACAACCATAAACTTTTGTTAGTCACAGCTTATTTTCTGTAATTATCCAAAAGTCAATGGAAAAATCCTATAGTTTTTTTTGCAGAGTGAAACTCTGGGTTGGCCTACAAAAATATTTCATTATTCATCACTTGTTTCTAGTTGAGCTCATTGTAAAAATATCCCTTTGTTTCCTTAGTTTAGTGTCTAATCTTCCCTTAACATGCTTTTGTTAAGATGGTTTGTTCGCACATATAGGATTATCCTCTCGTGTTTGTTAATGCCTGCAATTAGATAAATGACTATAACTGATTAGACCGACAAATGTATCAAGTGGTTGTCCAGCGTATCCTCCTAATTTGGTTTAAAGGTTTAAAGCACTCTCTGAAGTCATTAGAACATGCCGATGATCTTTGCCAAAGTTTTTTTGACAATGTTTTGATTTTTTTGCCAATGTTTTGCCAATTGGTTCTTCAAATGATGGGATGGTGGAGGATGACCTCCAATTCACTACTCCCCAGAGCTCATCCCTGAGCCACTCCAACCCTGGATCTCTTAATCTTCTTCACTACAGACCTCGAGCCAGTACACATGTTATGGGCCTTGAGCTAGCACACATGCCTACCATGAACCCTGAGCCTGAGCAAATGTCTACAACAGACCCTAAGCCTGCCATAGACTCTTACATACAACAATTTTATGATTAATGTCATCCCTCCCCACTCCAGTGCTACCTAACCAGGTGTGGTGCATCATCTTTAAAACTTGGTGACACCGATGATACTGCTCTCAAATGTTAGTCTGGAGCCCTGTTATGCCCACCCCTATAATCCTGCTTGAGGTAGATACAATTCTCATGATCCTGGCCATAAAAGCAGTTTTCCCTTTTCTCTGATGGTTTAGTCTGGCTTAACCCTTCCTCCTCCACTGGTTCTGTCCAGCATGATATAATCCCTAGTCCTGCCAAGACCCAGCCCCTCCTCCTTCTCTGGTTCCATTCAAAACTATGGCTACATCCCTCCAGGGGTGATGAATATTCAGGGGATCAAGGACCTCCAGCTTCACCCACTCTATCATGGTTTCCTGGCCCGCCAAAACTCCACATTGCCCCTTCGGTCCCTCAGCTACACCGTGGTCCTCCATCCTGTTGTCTCCACTGGGGTCCCTCATTCCCCATCCTCCACTTTGGCCTGTTATCCCCTGGCTCCATCGCAGACCTCCATTCTTCTGGCTTCGACTTGGATCTCCAATCCTTCATCTCCACATGGGTCCTCCATCCCTCTGGCTCTGCCTTGGTACTCAATCCCACTGGCTCAGTCTCAGTTTCCTAACTGACCAGCTTCACCTTTGTCCTTTGATCCTCCAGTTCTGCCTCGGTCGTCTGATCCTACAGCTCCACTCTGGTCCTTCATATATCTGGCTCCGCCTTGGTCCCCGGTCCCACTGGCTCCACCTCAGACTTTTAATTCCTCCAGCTCTGCCTTGGTCCTCCAAAGCTTTGGCTCCACTGTGGTCATTTCTTCTGACTCCCTTGAACCAGACCAAATTCCTCACATTCCATGATCCTGGCTCTCCTTCCCTCCTCTACTGTCAATCCATAACATCCGCATCCTGCACGCTAGCTTCAACTTTGTTGTTTCCTCTGAATGCTTGTGTACAGCTCTACAAAATGGATGTCCTTTTTATTTATTTTTCAATAAGTTGACCTCTTTCTTAACAGTTTACATCAGTTTGAAAGATCTCACTAATTATTTTAAGGCTCTTGATTTATTCTTGTAAAGTATATTGACTCAAGTCAACTCATGTTGTTTTTAATAGTGTTATAGAAATCAATTTGACATCGACATTGGACCTACCGTTAACTAAGTGCTTTTATTCATAATGAATTTCTCATTCTGCATAAGATCTATTTGCTGTATAAATGAGGCAGGGTTGAATGTCCTGAGCACACAGTGTGGGTATCCTTTGGTGACCCAGAGAGGATTTACAAGAGTGCATCTGTCAATGGATACTGTGCAAAGTCATTCCAGGGATTTCAAAATCAATCTATCTTTTGCATTTCTTACTGTGAGTGAGAGATCATGGGAAATTCCTCTGAGAAATTAAAATCTTTGGTTCATATGAACAGATGGAAGTTTTGGCAGCACTTTCTATGAAGACCATGCTTATAATGAATTATAGCAAAGTATTACTATTCTATAAATATATTTATAAAGACTCATTAAGACTATAATTACTTGTCACGCATTTCCTTTTTCAATGTGCATGCTCAATAATCCATTATACACTGATTTATAAATGATCAAATATAAAATAGATCCAGTTTGCTGTATACCAATTAGTTATCAATTATGTCTTTAATGGCTAATGTTTGCATTAGAGGTCATGAATGGTAAAATTGTTCAAATCTATATCTCCTCAGCTATATGCATGGTATTGCTTATAGCAGTTTGGAATTTAGTTTTGGAATTTAGTTGCAGGGTTTGCTAGTATGAAACATTAAAAAAAAAAAAATTCAAAAGTTTGTATTAATGAATAATGTTGCCCGCCCCCCACTCCTCATTAGATTATTACATGCATTATTGTTCATTAGTTAGGCTACATTTACAAGTAAACATCTTGTATAATGAGCAAATCTTCATGATTTCTTAAAGCCATGAACGATGAATTTATAGAGGTTAGTAACTGTATTATCACTCACAATAAGTAGTAAAAACACAACACGGATATTAATAACAATGTATTCACTTATTTGACAAAAACAAATCTGAATTACTAAAAAGTCATTGGCCCTCATTTATCATTCTTGCGTAGAAACGGGCGTATATGTTGGCGTAAGATTATGCTTACACTCCTCTCACCGCCTGATGTATGAAGCTGTGCGTACCTTTGAAATCCTGGGGTGTTTCTCAATATCCCTCCTCGTCTCCTCGCTCCTCTGTCCTCCATCCTATAACCCGGAAACTGATCGAGCTCAGCCATCTTGAAGGACATCTCAATTCTCTAATTGCACCGCGAGGAGTCGAGGATCGAGGAGTGAGGAGGCTTCCAGAGGAGTCATGAGCGAGGATACACAGGTGTATCCTATGCGGAAGTCTTTTATCGACTAAACGTGACGCACGCATCAATTCTCCTCCCCCTTCACATCTGTCACAATCATTTTAATTTATACTTGACCCTTGCTGTTTATATAAACCACACATCTCACATATTTCAATAGGGTAGCTTGCTTTATTGTTATTTATTATGAATTTCTTAAATAAACAAACTTCAACAACATAAATCTGCCCTTTGAGCGCTGCTGATGAGTCTGTGAAGTGACGCTCGAGTGATCAAGTATTCCAATGTATAAAAAAGCTTTCCTTCGATTCCTCCGTCCTCTTTTTCTTTTCCTTGCAGCCTTCCCTCGCGTCCTACAGGGGGTGGAGCTGAGACGCGAGGAAAGGACGCGAGGAAAGGAAACGAGGATGCACAAATAAGAAATGAGAAGCACCCCTGGTGTACGCAATACCTGCCCTTGATAAATGAAGCGGCTGAAAACGATCGTCATTAGAATAACACGCCTCTAAATATTCAAGTGTCCGCTTCCCCCACGCCCTCATTTTACGCCATGGACACACGGAAGACGGCAAAGAAGAGAAACTTCTCCGACGTGGAGATCAAATGACCTATCACAATGCATTATTTTACAGCAGGTGTTTTGAAACAATTAGCATTTAATATCGTATCACGTACAATAGTGATGATGATGTGTGGAGTACCATTCATTGCATGTCCATTTGTAATATTCTTATTCTTATTATATTATTCCTGTTCGCATTTATGAGGAAAAAACAATGATACGGACGTGAGCGCTCTGAAAGTGGCACTAAAATATATTTGAAAACTTTCACAGAGACATCAAACAGAAAGCACAAAACCTTTCTTTAAACTGAATTTCGTTTTGTATTAATTGTATCTTAATTTTACTTTAAGTTTCATCAACCAATTACCTGGATGTAACAAATAAGAAGTAAATAGCAGATGATAGATAATCATGAAACGGAGGACGCGTGAACTGAGCTCATCTCATAAATGAACCGAAACTCAGCGTATAAGGTACCTACTTGCCTCAGACATGTCTACTTTTAAACAGAACAATTCAAAACGAAAGAAAACAGACTGCAGACTGCTCTTTGCTTATGTAATCTGAAATGTGCATTTCTCTCTGGCGCGTTCACTACTGCGAAGATCGCGAGTCAGCATCAACTTCATCTTTGCAGCCGACACAAAGAAAACACTTCTTTATTAATAAACAATTAAAATATCTCCTTGCTATATTCTACATATTCATAATCATTACTTTTGCCGTTCTTTGTGACAGATTTTTACACTGAAGTTTATAATTGACCCTTTGCAAAGACCCGCCCTCCTTAGTTACTGTCGCTATGTTCCGACAAGCTACGCCGCTCTCACGCTCTCACCATGTTCTCACGCAGTGAAAAATACATCGCGGAGCAGAGAGGAGACTGACAACACGCGGACAGACAGGACAGACCAGGTTACTTTTCGGTTACTTTTGATATTAAGCATGATAAACAAAGTCTCACCTTTCAAATATGGTCATTTTTTGAAAGAAATTTAAACAATAAATACCGTTTTGTGGCTCTTTAATGTGCCGTGACAGATCGCTGTAGAGCATCCGTCAAAGCTGCTCGTGATCCGATCATCTCTTCCTTCTAGTTCATTTATAGCATCAAATAAACATGAATTAACATAAGAAGGAATGTTGTTTTAAACCGCGGAAAGGCGCCAGTATATTCAGTTTTTCAAGTTCAAATCCTCCCATGTTAATCTACTAAGCTTGATCCGACAAAATGGCGGATGGCGAAGTATGATTGGTCAGAACACCTGTCAATCAAGCTCCACGCGAAGGGTGAAGGGTCAATTAGCCTATATGTTGTTGTTGTTTTTTTTTGTCATATGTTTTAGTTTGTCAGTGCGTTTGGTGGTGTTAGGAATTGTTTTTCTGCGCATTTCCGCACTAACTCAAACGTGCGTACACCACCTCCTGAGCTGGCGTGGGATTTGAGCGTGTCGTACGCCAACGTCCATATTGATAAATCTCAAAGTCACCGTGGTTTTGTGTGTACGCCAGGTGTACGCTCGAAATTTGGTGTACGCACTTTTGATAAATGAGGGCCACTGTAACTAATATAATAACATTTTAGCAATGCTGGCATAAATACATTCATGGAACCATACCACTGCGTAATTAATTATTATAAATCAGTGTAGGCTATAATGGATTTGGATTATGAGTATGTGCATTGAAAAAGAAAATGCATGACTCAAGTAATTATAAAAATAATTTAAATGTAACAACTGTTCTTATAATGCAGTGTAGGTCGTAATGAGTCTTTATTAATGTATTTATAAAATAGTAATGTTTACTTATAAATAAGTTTAAAGGAGTGGTTGATTATGATTTCACTTTCCTTGAGTCTCTCCATCATTGTCCGACTCCAGTTTAAACATAAAAGGCAGAACAGTTTCTGACATTTTAGTGCTTCTCATGAGGTAATTGGAACTGCTAACACACACACTCTTGAAGCACCGCCCTCTGTGCCGGAGCAGCAGCTCATTTGCATTTAAAGGGACACACAAAACGACGCATTTTTACTGACCCTCAAAAAGGGACAATTTTAATGCACTGTAAAAAAAAAAAAAAAAAAAAAATAACTTCTGTGTGGTATTTTGAGCTAAACCTTCACATACACACTCTGGGGACAACAGAGACTTATTTTACATATTTTTAAAAAGGGCATTATACCACCCCTTTAAATGGAGCTATAATTCATTATAACATACAGGAGGTACTCAAATGAACAACCAATTTTCACTCATGATGTACTGTTCAGATCTTAGATAAACAATGTTGAGACATGATACTTTTAATGCATTATAACTATTTATAACTGTTTGTTTTCTGTAGGGTTGTGACTGTACAGGAATGATATGTAAAGATGAGTATGTGTGATAGATTTCTTTCAAGGATGTGTGTGTGTGTGTGTGCTCTCAGTGGCTGAAGAGAACCGGAGGAAATGAATAGTGGGTGTGGATAAAGAGAGAAAGAGCCAGAGAAGGAGGGGTGAAGACAAATGTAACTGTCTCTGTAGCTCTGCCACAGTGTATTACAGAACAAAAACAAAGCCAGACCGTTTTAGAGATGCACAGCTTGTGATTTCTCCTGTCATGCAGGTGTACACAGCTGAGAGAGACTCACCAGGGAAGACAGAGGATAAGGAACTAAGTGGAAGTGTTCATCACGGTATGCATTAACAAGTAAAAGGATTTGTTTATTTCTTGATCATACATCCACTGGACTGAGAAAGTACAGTGAGGAGTCATCATTTGGGGGGACGTTGGCTCTTTTAGGATGCGCTCTCTCTGCTGTTCCTCACATCTGCCCTGGCCACCCTTACTTTGGGATGTAGTGAAGATTGATGCATCATACACGCTTTTCCCCTAAACATCTGCTGACTCTGGAAACCTGGCATCATGCCAGTGATGAAGGGGCTGCTGGCACCCCAGAACACCTTCCTGGACACCATTGCAACTCGTTTCGATGGCACTCGTAAGTACTGGCACAAATGCACACACACCAAACCCATATGCATGGAGAGAGAACACTCAAGCTGAAAAAATACAGTTGGTACCTTTTCTGTATATGGTCATCAAATGGATGTGCAAAAATATTTTTTTCAAACATGTGTCTTGAACAAACTTATACTGTCATAGAGTCTTGCAATTTACTATTGTACAATTGACATGTTTATAACTGCTATCAGAATTGTAACACATCTGGTTTAAACGACCCCCTTGAGCACTGAGGAGTGATACTGCCATAGTAGCGCAAGAGCACACATTAATTATGTACAGTGAGGCTGCGCTTTTGAAGTGTTTCTGGCCTGAAAATAAAGTGACTTAACTGATCTGACCCTTAAAAATAACTTCCGTTAGGCAAACTAATGTTGTGTGGTTGATTCAGTCATAAATAATTTACCATCTTAAATAATTCTCTGCAATCGCATAGCTCATGGTGCAAGCAACGCCTAGGTCATGGGTTCGTTCCTAAGAGATTGCATGATCAAAGTTTACCAAAAATATTTTTTTATTGTAGCATTTTCTGTTCAAATGACACACATTTTGGTAGCACTTCATTTAACAGTCCTGTTCCCCATGCATATACAATGAACTTATTACAGTAATTACAATAACTGGGTAATAACTTAGTACTAACCCTGAGCCTATACTCTTAAATAATGTTAACCCCTGTAGTTACCTTATATTTCTTAGATAAGTACACCTGTAAGTGTGCGCATTTTTATAGATTTTTACAATCAATCTTGAATATCAATCCTTAGAAGTGTTTTATTATTATTATTGTTCATATCATAAGCTTTAAAGTGAAAATAACTGCGTCAGCAGTTAATTCTGTAAAAGTGGTGCACAGATACCATACTCTTGTGTGTTTGTTCTTGTTTTATCATGGGAGATAAATCTCGTGTTTTGCAGTAGCTGGAGTTCTCTCATGGCATTAGCCTTTGAGACACATATGTGCCATGGGAAAAGTGGATGTCAGGGGACATAGCTGTTTGTGTAATCCTTTTATCCTGAACCTTCTTAGCCACTAGTTAAAAGACTGATTACAGGTTAAGGTTCTCATTCATAATAATAAACCAGGATGTGAATTTTACTCTACTGTATCAAAATATCTATCAAATGACTAAGATGTTTAGCATTACAACACAAAAAAGTAACTAAAATATAATGGACATAATTCAACAAAGTTTTCAAATCTGAAGAAATTTGATAATATTCTTCCATAACAGTATTCGTTCCAAGATTATGGTCAGCCATACCACACAAATCTGATGACATAAAAGTAGCATACAATCCTCCCATCTGTGCTTTCTTACCATAGTGATGAAGAAAACCCTTCACACAGCTTACATGCAAACTTAATCTCTTCTGTTAGATAACACCTCTCTCACACAAACCCACAACTGCACGTTCATGCATATTCACAGCTTCTTATTTTAATAATATGCTTTGTTGCAAGATATAATTATACTCTGCATGAGTGTTTGATCAACTGAATTTGACAACATTTACACTGTTATTTTCCTGATAATTAATATGCTTAACAACAATCAGTTTTATATAAAGCACTATATAAATAAATGTGACTTGACCTAAGGACATAATTATAAAATTATGATATATTTTTTTTAATACTAAATACTCACACAACCTCAGAGCATACTCACCACAACATTGATCAAAGTTGCCAAGTGCTGGTTAAAAAAAGTGCAACTTTGACTTGTTGGTGATGCTGGTCAAGATAGAAGATAGTGTTTGAGAAGGGGCCGTCAGGAATGTTTCGAATCTCCTCTATCAATGTGCCAAATTTCACTTTTCAACTTTTTACCACATGGTTCTGTGGACTGCCATTGACTCTAAGGATGAAGAAGGCATTTTATGTGCTTGTGGATTCATTTCCTTTTTCTTCACTTTACTTATGTCATGTTCTTCATATGAGGATTCATTTGACATGAGATTATTTGATTTTTTGATATTTTGATTTGATTTTTGACATGGGTCTTTATTTCTTTCAACAGTTTGAGATGAAGAGTATAGAGACGGGTTATGTGTCATTGATGTTAACTTCTCCTCTTGAGATACATTTCTTCTGCTCTTTCTTCCCAGTGCTGGATGTTTCTGGGTAACAGAGCACCAGTTTACTCGTGGCCCAAAATAGCTGCCCTCTTGTTGCCGTAGAGACCAGCTTTCTTGCGCAGTAGACGCAGTGAAGCTGAGCTTTTGGTACTAACCAATGACTTACTGAAGACGCTTCTACAAACAACAAATGTTGATCATTTCACTTTCATTGTTTATATAACGTTTAATTTTATAAAAATATATCATGTAGATCAGGACTAGCTGTTACACAATTTATTTCAGTGAATATTTCTCAGGGTAGTTCATATTTGAATGTCCATTTGTGAATATGCATATACCGTGCTACAGAAAACACTATTGAACATTTCCACCGTTACTGACCAGGAAGAAACATGCAGTTCATTTAACACATATCGACCCTGCTATTGGGGCATGTTGTCACACTATATTGGGTAATTTATCACAATAGAAAAGTTACAGTAAAGAGCCTTACAGCAAAATTGTAGATTATTATCAAGCAAACAAACAAATACAATCTATTTATGAAAGAGCAAAAATGTTAAAGATACAACCTACCAAACTATAGGGCAACAATAAAGTGTTTGTCCCCATCTGTATTTGTGAGTTTTGTGCACATTTTATAATATTGTATGAGTTGAGATTTTATTATAGATTGTGGTAGTATATGAATAGAGTTAGGTGGTTTCAAAAGTCTTCCACCAGTTCACGAGTTCACTCTTACAACCCAGAGTACTTCCCTCATTTCCCTGGCTGGGATAAGAACAGATAAGAGTGAGGAGTGAGTTAGGGTGGAGAAGGGATGCTGGAAAACTGTCACGGGACAGAGGTGAGTCTGCTGTTTATATATATAGGCCTCCTTGTGCTGATTGGGTAGATTATCTGAATGTGCTCCTTCTGAATTTTGTTAATAAAACATCATAAAGAGCTAATTGGGGTGGGTTGTTTTTATTGTTTTGGATAATGAACAGATTTTATTTGTCTGGCCCTGCCCAATATAAACCACACTATTGCCTGAATTAGATTGAACTTACATTTACATATCTAGCCGATGTATTTATCCAAGGTGATGCCAGACCATCAATAAACCTGTCACTACTACAACAATGAAACGGGAAAGCTACTAAGCAAATACTGATGGCAGAGCATTGTATTATATTACTACATAAAACAAAAAGGAAAATTGCCTAGGCCAACATATTCAAAAATTTGACTCGTCAGCTCTCTGACTGATTTTAAAGTGTGATTTTTCCACCACTAAAATGGGCCACCATGAGCAGTTGAAATTTGCTAATTTAAGAACATACATTAGCCTATTACATGGATGGATGGAGCAAGGACATAATGTAAGTGTTTAAAATAAATACGCAAAGTTCAGTTGAAACCTTTCCCTCTTCGGCGTGCTGTTAATGCTGTTAAACTGAATGTGCTCTGTTTATCGTTCGATCAGTTATGACCAGTCACACAGAACGCATTTTGCGGTCTAGAGATGCATTTTTCAAAAGTTAAACTCATTTTAACTTGAGTGCCGCGTTTTTTTAGAACACCGTGTCATACAGTCAAGTCAAGTCACCTTTATTTGAATAGCGCTTTTAACAATAATAGATTGTTTCAAAGCAGCTCTACAGTGATAATAGGAAATTAAAGATTGTTTTGGCTTTACAGCAGCTCTATAATGAAGTTATTGTCTAGCTAAAGTTAGTTTTGATTGATTCACTTCCGTTGCAACGTTCATTAGTTATTAACTTAGGGGCCACTAACATGACACTGTTCTAACAGAAAACCCTTAATGCGATTCGGCCGTTCATTTGCACAAAACAGTGCCTGGTGGCTCAAGAACGCAAACCATGAAGGTACAAGCCTTGAAAAAAGTATAATACAGAATTTTTTTTCACTTCCACGTAGCCACGTGAACCAGAATTATCGCAACAACGTTTTATCTGTACAGAGGTAAAGGGAAGCAAAAGAGGCCTTCACAGTGGAGAGACTAATTGACTCTTCAGGACTGCGTTGTCGTCGGGTTCAGGCACAGGTCCTTAATCAGATCCGGATACGGCCTGGATCCAGCAGACTGCGGAAAACCTCAGGATAAACAGAGAGACTAATGTAGACACCATCCTTCTTATGGTTTAATAAGTACATCAGGATTTATGGGAAGTGTTCCCGGTTCCGGCTGACCTAATCTATGCAGCCTAACATTGAATTATAGAAGTCTATAATGTGTTATGTGTATGCTAGGTCAAAGAGATGTGTTTTTAGTCTAGATTTGAACTGACAGAGGGAGTCTGCTTGCAAGACAATGTTAGGAAGACTGTTCCAAAGTTTTGGTGCTAAATAGGAAAATGATCTACCGCCAGCAGTCGATTTTGAAATTCTAGGTATTATCAACTGGACGGAATTTTGAGATCGCAATAGATGGGGTAAGGACTATAATGCGTTAAGAGCTCGCTCAAGTACTGGGGAGTTAAACCATTAAGTGCTTTGCAAGTAATCAGCAATATTTTAAAATGTATATGATGTTTAATAGAGAGCCAATGTAGTGTTGATAGAACCGGGCTAATATGGTCATACTTCCTGGTTCTGGTATGAACTCTAGATGCTGCGTTTTGAACTAGCTGTAATTTGTTTATTAAAGGGATAGTTCACCCAAAAATGAAAATTCTGTCAGTAATTACTCACCCTCATGTCGTTCCAACCACGTAAGACCTTCGTTCATCTTCGGAACACAAATTAAGATATTTTTGATTAAATCTGAGAGCTGGATCACTCCTCCATAGGCTTCTAAAGGATTGAAACTTGACAGCCCCGAAAAGTTATTAAAGAAATTGTTAAAAGAGTCCAACTGTCTACAGTGGCTAGATCTTAAGTTTATTGAGCTACGAGAATACTTTTTGAGCGCAAAAAACAAACAAAAAATGGCGACTCTATTTTTGAGTATCATCAGCATAACAGTGAAAGTATTCACTATTCCATATTTCCTAATGATATCTCCTAATGGTAGCATGTACAGAGTGAACAGCAGCGGTCCTAGTACTGAGCCTTGTGGTACGCCATACTGAACTTGTGATCAAAAAGACATCTCTTCACTTACTGCTACAAACTGAAAACGGTCAGATAAGTATGATTTAAACCATGCTAGTGCAATTCCACTAATGCCAACATAGTTTTCTAGTCTATTTAAAAGAATGTTGTGGTCGATAGTATAAAATGACGCACTAAGATCGAGTAACACTAATAGAAAGATACAACCACGATCGGATGATAAGAGCAAATCATTTGTGACTTTAATGAGAGCAGTCTCGGTACTATGGTACGGTCTAAATCCGGACTGAAAATCCTCGCAGATATTATTTCTTTCTAAAAAGGAACACAGTTGTGAGGATACTGCTTTTTCTAGTATCGTTGACAGAAAAGGCAGATTCGAGATTGGCCTGTAATTGACTAATTCTGTAGGATCAAGTTGCGTTTTTTTAACAAGCGGTTTAATCATAGCCAGCTTAAAGGTTTTTGGTACGTATCCTAGAGACAAAGACGAACTAATGATATTTAAAAGAGGATCTATGACCTCTGGAAGCATCTCTTTCAGTAGCTTAGTCGGTATAGGGTCTAACATACAAGTTGTCGATTTAGATGAATTAACAAGTTTGCAAAATTCTTCCTCTCCTATAGCAACAAATGAATCAAAATGTTCATCATGGAGACTACAATGCAATCCCTGATGCGCTACTGTAGTAGACGGTTGCATAGTTATAATTTTGTCCCTGATATTATAGATCTTATAAGCGAAGAAGTTCATAAAGTCATTACTGCTGTGTTTCTTGGAAACTTGAAGAGCTTAAGGAGCTTAAGGAGCTTGAAGCTTTCTTTTTCGTTAGTTTAGCCACTTGTTCAAATAAATACCTAGGATTATGTTTATTTTCTGTCCAATCTGCCCAAATGAATGTGTTTTTCAGACAGACTTTGCAAAAGTTTTTCTTTTGCCATGCCACCATGTAAGGATTTTGTGGCTGAATTCTCAAATGTTCTTACTGGTTCTGGTCCGCCAAAGCGGCGCTCTAAGATTGCTCGAACACTAGCATCTATGGCTGAAGCAGATTCTATCGGGGTGGGTTGTGCTCCGGAAATAGAGCAGCCTGTGGCAGCTTTGGTGGTGTCTCCTAATGAGGCTCTACGAGGGAATGTGCAATGTCCCAGTGCGCAATGCGATCATACGGATTCCTTGCTAAAAAAGGCATATGAGACTGTTGCCTACATTACTCGAACAGAAAACACAATCTGCCAGTTACTTCTTGCTGCCACCAGTACACTAGAACCTGCAAATGCGGATCCATCTATTTCACAATTCCTGCAAACTGCTCTGTTGGCAACAGGCCATGTGACCCGCGAGCTGGGTAGTCTTACAGCCACGCTTCTGGCAGCCCGCCGCCAAGTGTGGCTTGCCCAAGCACGACTGCTGGAGAACTGTAAGAAAACCTTGAGAGATCTTCCTTTTGTTCCCGGGCATCTTTTTTGTCCGAATGTTCCGGAACTGTTGGAAAAGAGGGTAAAGCTGTCTGAAGCCACTCGTCAACTGACACAGGTGCAGCGCAACCTTTAGGATGCCAGCGGTTCAGACCCGACATCACTATGCCACATTGGACCAACGTTTGCGCCGGCACGCTACACCTCAGTCACAGCCCCCACAAAGACCTCGTGTTCCTGAAGATGCGAGAGTTTTTTGCCCACCTCATCGTCAGTATCAGGGAGGACCCCGTCAGCCATCATAATCCCCCCCCCCCCCCCCCCCCCCCACGCAATCACTAAAAATCGTACACATAAAGCCTGAGACAGTCAGGCCGGCGGTCGATCGTTTTTCTATAGATCAACTGGAGTACTGGAGATCCAACACAACAGACCCCTGGGTGTTGGCGACTCTGAGCAGGGGATATACTCTACTCTGTCAATCAATTTCGACACCGGTCTCCCAGATTTTCAAGAATCGTTACTACGATTGTCAGAGACGCGGTTCGCGCAGTGGCTCTCTCTGGAAATTTGTTCACTGCTAGAGAAGGGAACCATAGAAAAGGTTCATCCCCTCGCTCAGGGAGACGGGTTCTATCTATTCAACATATTTTCTTGTTCCAAAGAAGGACGGTGGTTTCCGCCCAATTCTCGATTTTAGGCTTCTGAATTTTTTCCTGAAGGTCCTTCCTTTTTGAATGCTGCACACAGCCTATGTTCTCCGGTCTGTGACGGCAGACGATTGCCGCTAGATCCCACTAGACATCGCCATCGACAGGTTATGATTTCTCACCGTTGCATATGTGCATTGAGGCGGTGGAGACAGTTAGAGTTCCTAAAGGCAGGAGTGCACCTGGGTATTGTTCCCTTTCGTCTGGAGTTGGTCACACACAACAGACGCTTCCCTCACAGGATGGGGGGCAACGTGGAATCAGAGGGGTATTTGTGGGTGCTGGACACCAATCCAGGCCACAGAACATATCAACCTGCTAGAACTAAGGGCAGTGTTCTTGGCTCTAAAGTACTTCATGCCGGTTCTGGCAGGCCGCCATGTTCTCGTTCGGTTAGACAATATCTCAACAGTGTTCCATCTGAACCACCAGGACGGCACGAGATTCCTCAGGTCTCTACTGCTGACTCACGAGATTCTGACATGGTGTCAGCCACGACTCGCTTCACTGAGGGCAGCTCATATTCCAGGAGCGTGCAATCAGACAGCAGATGCTCTTTCTAGGGATCAAGTACATCCAGGAGAATGAATGCTTCATCCAGATCTAGTGCAGGAGATCTGGCTACGATTTGGAAGAGCAGAAGTGGATCTTTTTGCTTCAAAGATGACCACCCACTGGTTTGCAAGGACAGAAGTGTCCAGCCCCCTGGGCCAGGATGCGCTGTCTCACGAATGGCCGAACTGCCTGCTCTATGCGTTTCCACCTATCCCTCTGTTATGGGAGACGTTGCACAGGATCTCCGTGTGCAAGCACAGAGTGTTACTCGTGGCACCACAATGGCCAGTCAGACCGTGGTTCCCTTTGTTGCTAAGACTTCTGACAGGCAATCCATGGAGGCTTCCCCCAGGAAGGACCTCCTCTCCCAGCTGGAAGCCAGTGTCTGGCACCCGGACCCGACTCATCTGCACCTTTGGGTCTGGCCATTGGGTTAAATTCTTCCCTGGAGCATTGTGACCCTGCTGTTATTCACACCATGTCTAATGCTAGGGCTTCTTCCACAATGTTGAAATTGAAATCCATGGCTTAGTGTGGATGTCAAAACCAAAATAACATATTACTTAACAGTTAGTTAATAGTCATGTGTCTCAACAAGTAAAGTCATAACACAATGATACATTTGCAAATCATTAGCGAATGATTAATTAAAGCAGACAACTGGAAGTTGAAGTACATGACTTCAATCCATTGTGGTAATTAACGCATTAATTTACACTATTAGTTAATAAAATAGGTTTTGAAGGAATTAATACATTATGACATTTAATAAATAACAATTTATATATTACTTAATATATTAACTAAATTTGTATTAGTTACTGATGCAGTAATCATTAATTAATGGTTTAGTTCTTCATGAGTCATTCATTAATACATGATTATCTGTGCATTAGTTAAGCATGAATTAATGCGTATTAGTGCACCCGTATTGTAAAGTGTTACCAAAGTTTCTGTCGCAATATCAAGTTCTTCTAAGCTATCTGGGATGCTGAGGAGATGAAACTGATCATGAATATTATTAATAAAGCGATCTTTAGTGGTAGAAGTGATAGGTCTGCCACATAAGTCGACATTGCAGCCTTGGCTAAATGAAGTATACGCAAGACTAGATAATGATCTGAGATGTCATCGCTCTGCTGTAGAATTTCAACAGCATCAACATTGATTCCATGCGATAATAATAGATCTAGAGTACGATTAAGACAATGACTAGGTCCTGACACATGTTGTCTAACTCCAATAGAGTTCAGAATGTCTTTAAATGCCAATCCCAATGCACCTTTTTCGTTATCTACATGTATATTAAAATCACCAACAATTAGGACTTTATCTGCAGCTAGATAGTTTTACATTAAGTACCAACACTTCAAAAGAATTATATTTAAAACTAGACTTCTCAGTAATTCTGAAGATATTACTATAAACACCTCCCCCTTTGCCTTTCAGAAGAGGCTCATGTTTATAACAGTAATCCTTCGGGGTGGACTCATTTAAAGTAATGTAATCGTCTGGTTTTAGCCAGGTTTCTGTCAACACAACACATCTAGGTTATAATCTGTAATCATATCATTAAAAATAAGTGCTTTTGAAGTAAGGCATCGAATATTCAGCAAGCTTTATAATTTTCTCATCCATATTATATCTGCTTTTTATTTGTTGAACATCACTTAAATTTGTACAGACACAGTCTCTATATGATAATATATAGGTGAAAGAGTCTCTATGTGATGGGATTTATCTGACCTCAGTGACGTGAGATAGCTAGCAGACGGTCGGTTTAGCCAGTCGGTCTGCTTCCTGACCTGAGCCCCAGATTGTCATGTTTGAGCTCTAAGACTATGTGCCATATTACTACATATTATTTTTCCATATTTCCATATTTTTCTACTTTCTTACCATGTAATAGAATTGCCAATAACTAGGGCACTTTTCAACAGGATTCTCAGTGGGTGTTTCAGGGGAAAACCTGTTTAATGTTGTTATCGGAATGGAAGAGCGGTGTTTTGTCCCGCAACTACAGAGTCTCACAGTCACCCAATTGCCCTGCTGCACGGGCTCTACAGCCGAACAATGTACAGTGTTCACTAAGCTAGTCGCATCCAAAGCAGTATCTTAAGCCCTTGCACTCTTACTATCCTCAATTAAAGTTTGGATGCGTGTCTCTAGTTCTGAAATCTTCTCCATCAGCCTGACTATCTCCCTGCATTTATCACATGTAAATCCTTCAATGCTGACAGAGAATGCTATACTATACATGTGACACTGTAAAAAAAAAAAAGACTGCAAGCACGGATGGCAGATTAACATGCTAGTGTAGCGTATTTAGGGTGAATCCGAATAATTAAATATATTCTGGATAACTAAAATCCTAAGAGCCTTCAAAGGCCGGGAAGCTTCCGAACCAGCGTCCCCACCCCCAGGACTCAAAATTAACACACACACACACACACACATTCCACCAAACACATCCCCCCCAGGAATGTGTGATGTGCCACAGGAAGTGAATGTTACAGAGAAAAGAAACTTCTCTTTTTAAAAGACATTTTAAACAGAAATATTCAATGTGTTTTATGTGTTTGTTTGTTCATGTTACATTGAAATAACTGAGTTTACCATTATGTATTTTTACATGTAACTGCGTATTCCCTAGAATTCTAACGAAGGAGAACTGAATTTTGCAGTCATATATATTCTATTATACTTCCCCTTTAGAATTGTAAGAACAATGTATCTAATCTCATGTTATGATTTGTCTTTTATGTGTTTGGTCTGTTTCTCGAAAACTGGGATAATGTTTCAAACCTGGCCAACTAATGTTTAACCAAATCCATTTGTGACAAGTTTGGAGTCTCTGAGTTCCAATCTTTGCTCCCCAGTTAGCCATTGATATCACATCTTGCTAAAACTTTGTTACACATATGACTATAATAATTATGAAGATTCTGCTTTTAAACACCCGATGAAATTAGGGTTTCAAATGCCTTGCTTAAGAGAACAAAGGGGTCACACAACCAGAAGTCCCGCCTGCGAGTTTCGACCTCTTGATTGGCCGAGTCAATGGGAAGAGGCTGGACTTCGCCGATGTGATAAATGTAGGAGCGCAGCTCTGCCCACTCTCTCTTGCTTCGCCCGTCGTTACTGCTGCATCATGTAACCGATCCCGTGGTCTCCTTCGGAGACCCGATCCGATCTTTATATCTTTCCTTTGTAAGGCAAAGTTTTGTTTTCCATAGTCGAATCTGTTTACTTCCACGGAGTGAAACAAATGTAGCCGAGCTACTTTCATTGGTAATGCTACTCAAAGACTTTAAACCGCCGCGCAACATGCGCGCCCAGAAACAACACGTGACGCTTACACACACAAAGGACTCCGCTCACGCACGCGGCCGGGACAGGCCTTCAGGAATGCGACAACACAGCGAGACCCATAACTTGTGCAAGTATCTCTTTATAACGCTTCTAAGGAGCATTAAGATGATGTTTCGTGTTGTAATCAGAAAGGTGAATGTCTTAGGAGGAAGTATGCCAATGTTCTCTCTCTCTCACTCTCTCTCTCCCTCTCTCTCTCTCTCTTACTCGCTAACGCGTGTAAGTCATCCATTGCCCAAACTTTACGCATTTCTCGTTCATCAATGTCTTAATGTGTTTCGTTCGTGTTAATGTTTGTAAATACATGTATTCCTGTAACGTAGTAAATATATATAAGTAGACATGCCTTTATTAAATCATTATATTCACTTGACTGATTGATTCAATCTCTTTGCTCATTCTCAAATCCCTTAAGTGCCAAAGATCTTATGCTACAAGCTTTACGAATTAATTAATTATTTCAATAATTAATATTTTAAAGAGTACTTATTATGGGGCAGGAAGCCCAATTCTTCTGGCCAGAGAATTGCGTTTCCTGCAATCCTATAAAGTAAGATAATATTGGGGAACCCCCACAATATTATTCTGACAATTGAGCTAAATTAATTTTGCCTGCTTTGTAAGACGTGATCTGTGTAATTAACTGCAATCAACTTGTTAAAATGAAAGGATTGCATGTATACATCCAGGTAAAATGACATTATCCTTTAGAGGGAGATTTATTAACATGTAAGACTGATCTAATCCAAACATGTATGAATAATTATTAATTACCAGTTATTAATTATGATATGCAAATTCCCCAAGGATTAGATCCCGCCTAAAGTCTTTACACTAGCGAGATACTAGCGTGTTGTGCTAGCGATAATAATTTAGATAAAAGCTAGTGATGTCAGATTAATGTGATAGGCAATATCAGACAATAATTAATATGTTGATAAATAAGTTAAATTTAGCAAATAAGAACAGCAAGGAATGAGAGTAAATAGAGATTCAAACAGATACGGAGCTTACAGACAGGCAGACAGGAGCCAATACAGGAGACGTGGCAAAAGTATGGATACAAGACAAGTCCGTTTAGGGTGTGTTAATATTTAAAAACAATGGAAAAGTAGCGCAATAGAATGGAAAAGGTGTTCAGTAGAAAAGTGAAAATGGCCAGTTGTGGCCTAATGGTTAGAGA
>JAZAVI010000778.1:30000-48011 GCA_036326025.1 Chrosomus eos
ATGGGTTGTATGCACATAAAAAAAAAAGAAGATATATCCAAAAAAGACTAGGCCTTAAAGCAGTGGTTCTCAATCTTGGTCCTATGGGTGCCACTGCTCTGCACATTTTATATGTCTCCTTTATCTGACACACCCACTTCAGTTAATAAAGCTCTTTCCTAACGAGCTGATGATCTGAATCAGGTGTGTTAAATAAGGGAGACATACAAACTATGCAGAGCAGTGGCTCCCTAGGACCAGGATTGAGATCCACTGCCTTAAAGGGTTAAACTCTTTTCACTGTAACAGACACACTCTCTCTCACACACACACACACACACACACACACACACACACACACACACACACACGTCAAGTCACTTACATTTTAGATGCAATATTGACGGTTTTTCTGTTTCAGCAGCGAAAATAGTTAAACAAAGATCACAGCAGAACCATTGCTCATCTCACAGCAACATGTTTTCGCATTACTGAATGATTCAGCATTTTGGACAAATTGGTTTACTCAAAGATTCAATTAGGGTTGTGCCGATAGACGATATCATAGTTAAGCCAGCATCGCGACCCCCCCCCCCCCCCATGTTTCCATGGTGACGCGTCATGCTTGGCACGTGATTCACCACAGCCAAAATAGCGCTGTATGACATGTAACGTTAGCGCTTTTATTTATAAATATTAACAAACCTGGTTACCATGTCATCAACTATCTTCTATTCTGATTCTCAAATGTGTGTAAGTGAGTTTGTTTTGTCGTTTAAAAAACAGTTTCTCCCGAAATACATGGCCGGTGAACTGGGAGAAGAATAGAGTTAACTTTATAGTTCCTTACACTGTGTGTCTGATATGAATAAAATCCGTCGGCAAATATATTTGAATGGGTTGTTATTGCTGCTTCCATAGACACCATTGTGTATTTTACAAACTATAAATGTATTGTTTTGCTATAAATTATATGCATTTAAATGTCTGAAACCTAAAATAAACATTATGTGGTTAAAAACACTGAATAGTTGTGATATAATATGACAAGCACTGAACGCGTCTGTCTCTGGCTCAGCGCCAGCCACAGCGCGAAAGCACAGTCTGGATCTGGCTGCTCTGTCACGTGTACATTGTACATCATGTACATTCGCTCCTAGTGGTCAGCTGCTGCAGACTCAGAGCGTGCCGAAATCAAAATGGCTGATGAGATGTAGAGGAAAATATCTCCGCGTTGTGCCTATGCCCCTTAGCTGTTCTAAATCCACTGTAAAACACAGCTTTGCGGGGCTTATTGCTTAAGTGAAAAATTAAAACGTTAGCCCCGCCCCTCCTCCCGATATCATCGTCCATCGCGATGTTTCACTGTACACATCGTCTGATGCCAAATTGGTAGACATCGCAAACCCTAGATTCAATGACCAATCCATACCTGTCTCATTCATGAATGACTCAGTCGTTCGAACGAATCGTTTGAACGAATGAATCAATGACTCGCTCATTAAGACGGTAGCCTGGCGACACCTAGTGACGGTTCAGTGTTATGTTTAAAAGTATCATTCTTTCCAACGATTTTTAATTGACTCATATTTAAAACAATCTCATAACATCTTTTAATGCATTGTTATTTTTCAATGTAAATGATGTAATTTGATCAGCCCTACCTAGGGTAACAGCCATATAGTATCTTATTATTCTAAATAATTGAATTTATTGATCAAATTTACAAATTAAAATGAAAGATGAAGCATACATTTAATAAGACTGGACTAGGGGTGCCTTGCAGATATTACAATTATGCACTTTTAAATATACCATTGCCACCCACCGTCAATTTGGTGTGTGTGTGTGTGTGTGTGTGTGTGTGTGTGTATGTGTGTGGGTTGGTTTGTGTGGGTTGGTTTATGTGATTTATGAGGACACAAATTTGTATAATGACGTGTATTACACTGGTATTACAACTTATGGGTGGTTTATGAGGACATTTCAAAAGTCCTCATAAATCAAATGGCTTGAAAAACATAAAAAACAATGTTTTATTAAAAAAATTTAAATGCAGCATGTCTGTTATATGCCTTTACTTTATTAAAAAAACGTATTTAAAAAATACAAGGCTTAAGACATTTATTTCCTTTTTTAATGAAGGCCAAACCCCACTCCCCCTCCCCTCCCCACACTCACAGACACACACACACAGAGAGCAGGCACATAGCCCCACTCCCCCTCCCCCTCCCCACACTCACAGACACACACACACAGAGAGCAGTCACAGAGACGTAGGCTCAGAGAGAAATGACCATATTCAAACCAAAATATCTGACTTCCTCTTGGTTATTGCTAATGACTGTAAATTAGAAAGTTGTCTGGCTGGAGGAGAACTATATAAATACAGATTTTTGTAACTCTAGATGAAACTAACCCGCCCACTTTTGTCAAAAGGTGGCGCTACTGAGTCCCTGCACCACGCCCATTTCTGAAACTATGCACATGTCACCTGGCTAATAAATATGATCTGTCTGTCGAGTTTCATGCAATTTTAAGCAATTTCAGGCATGCTAAGAGTCTCAAAAGCATCCAAAAAGAATATTAAAGTTTGATGGATTGCCACAGCAACAGTTTCAAAGATATCAAGAATCCATTCACAGGTCTTCATCTGCCGTGTATTTACATTATACAGATGAAGTTTGAAGCAAATCGGGTAAAAATAAGAGGGTGATTTCAAAGCATTTTGAAAGTGACACACTTCCTGCTGCCAGTTGGTGGCGCTATAACTTTGACTCACAATAGTCACATCCATGTGATCGGGCTCTTACAACAAACACACTGCTGAAGTTTCATCAAGATTAGTTAATGTATGCCGTAGTTATGACACACTTCCCGTTTCACGTTTCTCGCCATAATTTCGTTTCCTCGCCACGCCCAAACCGTTCGAGATATCAAAAATCCCCTCGCAAACTTTCATCCTCAATGTCTTGACTTCACGCTGACCGAGTTTCGTGCCGTGTGTTTGAATTCTCTAGGAGGAGTGTTTCACATTCCTTTGCATGCGTTTTCCAAACAAGCCTAAATAGCCGACTTCCTGTTGGGCTGGGGTAAAAAGTTAGAGTGCGAAGTATATATGAAACGATGAGATCTACATGTGTACCGAGTTTCATATTATTACATGCAAGCGTGTTTGATTTATGGACCATGTTTTCCGACCCCGTTCCAGGGGGCGCTGTCGAGCCCCCCTGCCACGCCCGGGTACCATCTTCAGCCCGGCCCTGATGGCCGCAGGTTCTGACATGTGTGCAAAGTTTCAGGAGTTTTTGAGCATGTTAAGGCCTCCAAAAGTGTCCAAAAGGTAGTAAAAAAAGAATTAGAAGAAGAAGAAGAAGAAGAAGAATTATAAAATATAGCTGCGAGCAGCGATTACGGGCCCAAGCCGGTGGCACCGCAACCCTGGTGCACCAGGGTGGCGCTACCGTCGGCTTTGGCCCTTCATCGCTGCTCGCAGCTATATTTATATATATATATATATATATATATATATATATATATATATATATATATATATATATATATATATGGCGGTACCGTCGGCTTTGGCCCTTCATCGCTGCTCGCAGCTATATTTATATATATATATATATATATATATATATATATAATATATATATATATATTATATATATATAAAGCCAGTGGCACCGCCAGCCTGGTGCCTTTAGCGTTATTGTGCACGACGTGACACAAAATATCTGCTCGCTATCTGCCGAACCGCTCTGGTAGTTCCGCTTCAGCACTGATGATGTTGTAGAATTAGTGCGCTCTGGTTGGTCTGGATTATTGGGGATTTTTTAATTTATGCAGAAATAAGTTATTTATAATACAGATAGAGAATAAAGTTAGTGTTGATTAAAATGAAAGAAAACAATTATATTGATCTGAAATATAGCACATTAATTGTAAATTTATTTAGGTTCAATTACCAAACATACAATCTTAATTTAATTTAAAGCAAACAATACATTTAAAATATATGGGTTGTATGCACATAAAAAAAAATGAAGATATATCCAAAAAAGACAAGGCCTTAAAGCAGTGGTTCTCAATCTTGGTCCTATGGGTGCCACTGCTCTGCACATTTTATATGTCTCCTTTATCTGACACACCCACTTCAGTTAATAAAGCTCTTTCCTAACGAGCTGATGATCTGAATCAGGTGTGTTAAATGAGGGAGACATACAAACTATGCAGAGCAGTGGCTCCCTAGGACCAGGATTGAGATCCACTGCCTTAAAGGGTTAAACTCTTTTCACTGTAACAGACACACTCTCTCTCTCTCACACACACACACACACACACACACACACACACACACACACACACACGTCAAGTCACTTACATTTTAGATGCAATATTGACGGTTTTTCTGTTTCAGCAGCGAAAATAGTTAAACAAAGATCACAGCAGAACCATTGCTCATCTCACAGCAACATGTTTTCGCATTACTGAATGATTCAGCATTTTGGACAAATTGGTTTACTCAAAGATTCAATTAGGGTTGTGCCGATAGACGATATCATAGTTAAGCCAGCATCGCGACCCCCCCCCCCCCCCCCCCATGTTTCCATGGTGACGCGTCATGCTTGGCACGTGATTCACCACAGCCAAAATAGCGCTGTATGACATGTAACGTTAGCGCTTTTATTTATAAATATTAACAAACCTGGTTACCATGTCATCAACTATCTTCTATTCTGATTCTCAAATGTGTGTAAGTGAGTTTGTTTTGTCGTTTAAAAAACAGTTTCTCCCGAAATACATGGCCGGTGAACTGGGAGAAGAATAGAGTTAACTTTATAGTTCCTTACACTGTGTGTCTGATATGAATAAAATCCGTCGGCAAATATATTTGAATGGGTTGTTATTGCTGCTTCCATAGACACCATTGTGTATTTTACAAACTATAAATGTATTGTTTTGCTATAAATTATATGCATTTAAATGTCTGAAACCTAAAATAAACATTATGTGGTTAAAAACACTGAATAGTTGTGATATAATATGACAAGCACTGAACGCGTCTGTCTCTGGCTCAGCGCCAGCCACAGCGCGAAAGCACAGTCTGGATCTGGCTGCTCTGTCACGTGTACATTGTACATCATGTACATTCGCTCCTAGTGGTCAGCTGCTGCAGACTCAGAGCGTGCCGAAATCAAAATGGCTGATGAGATGTAGAGGAAAATATCTCCGCGTTGTGCCTATGCCCCTTAGCTGTTCTAAATCCACTGTAAAACACAGCTTTGCGGGGCTTATTGCTTAAGTGAAAAATTAAAACGTTAGCCCCGCCCCTCCTCCCGATATCATCGTCCATCGCGATGTTTCACTGTACACATCGTCTGATGCCAAATTGGTAGACATCGCAAACCCTAGATTCAATGACCAATCCATACCTGTCTCATTCATGAATGACTCAGTCGTTCGAACGAATCGTTTGAACGAATGAATCAATGACTCGCTCATTAAGACGGTAGCCTGGCGACACCTAGTGACGGTTCAGTGTTATGTTTAAAAGTATCATTCTTTCCAACGATTTTTAATTGACTCATATTTAAAACAATCTCATAACATCTTTTAATGCATTGTTATTTTTCAATGTAAATGATGTAATTTGATCAGCCCTACCTAGGGTAACAGCCATATAGTATCTTATTATTCTAAATAATTGAATTTATTGATCAAATTTACAAATTAAAATGAAAGATGAAGCATACATTTAATAAGACTGGACTAGGGGTGCCTTGCAGATATTACAATTATGCACTTTTAAATATACCATTGCCACCCACCGTCAATTTGGTGTGTGTGTGTGTGTGTGTGTGTGTGTGTGTGTGTGTATGTGTGTGGGTTGGTTTGTGTGGGTTGGTTTATGTGATTTATGAGGACACAAATTTGTATAATGACGTGTATTACACTGGTATTACAACTTATGGGTGGTTTATGAGGACATTTCAAAAGTCCTCATAAATCAAATGGCTTGAAAAACATAAAAAACAATGTTTTATTAAAAAAATTTAAATGCAGCATGTCTGTTATATGCCTTTACTTTATTAAAAAAACGTATTTAAAAAATACAAGGCTTAAGACATTTATTTCCTTTTTTAATGAAGGCCAAACCCCACTCCCCCTCCCCTCCCCACACTCACAGACACACACACACAGAGAGCAGGCACATAGCCCCACTCCCCCTCCCCCTCCCCACACTCACAGACACACACACACAGAGAGCAGTCACAGAGACGTAGGCTCAGAGAGAAATGACCATATTCAAACCAAAATATCTGACTTCCTCTTGGTTATTGCTAATGACTGTAAATTAGAAAGTTGTCTGGCTGGAGGAGAACTATATAAATACAGATTTTTGTAACTCTAGATGAAACTAACCCGCCCACTTTTGTCAAAAGGTGGCGCTACTGAGTCCCTGCACCACGCCCATTTCTGAAACTATGCACATGTCACCTGGCTAATAAATATGATCTGTCTGTCGAGTTTCATGCAATTTTAAGCAATTTCAGGCATGCTAAGAGTCTCAAAAGCATCCAAAAAGAATATTAAAGTTTGATGGATTGCCACAGCAACAGTTTCAAAGATATCAAGAATCCATTCACAGGTCTTCATCTGCCGTGTATTTACATTATACAGATGAAGTTTGAAGCAAATCGGGTAAAAATAAGAGGGTGATTTCAAAGCATTTTGAAAGTGACACACTTCCTGCTGCCAGTTGGTGGCGCTATAACTTTGACTCACAATAGTCACATCCATGTGATCGGGCTCTTACAACGAACACACTGCTGAAGTTTCATCAAGATTAGTTAATGTATGCCGTAGTTATGACACACTTCCCGTTTCACGTTTCTCGCCATAATTTCGTTTCCTCGCCACGCCCAAACCGTTCGAGATATCAAAAATCCCCTCGCAAACTTTCATCCTCAATGTCTTGACTTCACGCTGACCGAGTTTCGTGCCGTGTGTTTGAATTCTCTAGGAGGAGTGTTTCACATTCCTTTGCATGCGTTTTCCAAACAAGCCTAAATAGCCGACTTCCTGTTGGGCTGGGGTAAAAAGTTAGAGTGCGAAGTATATATGAAACGATGAGATCTACATGTGTACCGAGTTTCATATTATTACATGCAAGCGTGTTTGATTTATGGACCATGTTTTCCGACCCCGTTCCAGGGGGCGCTGTCGAGCCCCCCTGCCACGCCCGGGTACCATCTTCAGCCCGGCCCTGATGGCCGCAGGTTCTGACATGTGTGCAAAGTTTCAGGAGTTTTTGAGCATGTTAAGGCCTCCAAAAGTGTCCAAAAGGTAGTAAAAAAAGAATTAGAAGAAGAAGAAGAAGAAGAAGAAGAATTATAAATAATCCTTAGGAAAACAATAGGGCCTTCGCCCTTTGGGCTTGGGCCCTAAATATAGCTGCGAGCAGCGATTGCGGGCCCAAGCCGGTGGCACCGCAACCCTGGTGCACCAGGGTGGCGGTACCGTCGGCTTTGGCCCTTCATCGCTGCTCGCAGCTATATATATATATATATATTATATATATATTTTATATATATATTATATATATATTATATATATATATATAAAGCCAGTGGCACCGCCAGCCTGGTGCCTTTAGCGTTATTGTGCACGACGTGACACAAAATATCTGCTCGCTATCTGCCGAACCGCTCTGGTAGTTCCGCTTCAGCACTGATGATGTTGTAGAATTAGTGCGCTCTGGTTGGTCTGGATTATTGGGGATTTTTTAATTTATGCAGAAATAAGTTATTTATAATACAGATAGAGAATAAAGTTAGTGTTGATTAAAATGAAAGAAAACAATTATATTGATCTGATATATAGCACATTAATTTTAAATTTATTTAGGTTCAATTACCAAACATACAATCTTAATTTAATTTAAAGCAAACAATACATTTAAAATATATGGGTTGTATGCACATAAAAAAAAAGAAGATATATCCAAAAAAGACAAGGCCTTAAAGCAGTGGTTCTCAATCTTGGTCCTATGGGTGCCACTGCTCTGCACATTTTATATGTCTCCTTTATCTGACACACCCACTTCAGTTAATAAAGCTCTTTCCTAACGAGCTGATGATCTGAATCAGGTGTGTTAAATGAGGGAGACATACAAACTATGCAGAGCAGTGGCTCCCTAGGACCAGGATTGAGATCCACTGCCTTAAAGGGTTAAACTCTTTTCACTGTAACAGACACACTCTCTCTCACACACACACACACACACACACACACACACACACACACACACACACACACACACACACACACACACACACACACACACACACACACACACACACAGTCAAGTCACTTACATTTTAGATGCAATATTGACGGTTTTTCTGTTTCAGCAGCGAAAATAGTTAAACAAAGATCACAGCAGAACCATTGCGCATCTGTGCCGATAGACGATATCATAGTTAAGCCAGCATCGCGACCCCCCCCCCCCCCCATGTTTCCATGGTGACGCGTCATGCTTGGCACGTGATTCACCACAGCCAAAATAGCGCTGTGTGACATGTAACGTTAGCGCTTTTATTTATAAATATTAACAAACCTGGTTACCATGTCATCAACTATCTTCTATTCTTATTCTCAAATGTGTGTAAGTGAGTTTGTTTTGTCGTTTAAAAAACAGTTTCTCCCGAAATACATGGCCGGTGAACTGGGAGAAGAATAGAGTTAACTTTATAGTTCCTTACACTGTGTGTCTGATATGAACAGTGTTGGGAGTAACGCGTTACAAAAGTAATGCATTACAGTAACATATTACTTTTTGCTGTAACGCAGTAGTGTAAGGCATTACTAATCAATTTTCAGTAATATTTTACTCGGTACATGTTCAGTAAGGCTTGCGTTACAAGTTACAACAGACTTTTAGTTTTAATTGTAAAAAAAAAAAAAATAATAATAATACACAGCAAGACCGCGAGACATTAATGAGTGAAAAATGAAAGTAGGCTAAATTACCTGTTCGTGGTCAGTCGATACCGCGTGTGGTGTCCAAGTCTGTTAATAAAAACTATATGGCAGCGTCTGATATTTGTATAGCGATTTATTTCTTACAGGAGTGCCGTGAGGTATGATCTCGGCCTCTGTGCTCGCGCTGGCCAGTGGAAAAGCGGCTAAAGCCTTAATGGTGAAGATGGCATGAAGAAGACTGTACATTCGCGAGATGGACGTATGCCTATTAGGCTATTCGTTCTGTGTTTTCTCTCTAAACAGTTAGGCTATGTTTATGTGGTATTTTTCATGTTTTCATCAGGTAATCATGTTTTTGATGCGTGGTGACGCGTTCATTTAAGCGGCGCTGCCGATAAAGCACCTAAAATCTGTCACAAAGAACCGGCAAAAGCAATGATTATGAATATGCCAAATATAACAAGGAGACATTTTAATTGTTTCTTAATAGTCAAGGCGAAGTTGACGATGCTGACTCGCGATCTTCGCAGTAGGCTAGTAGAGAGAAATGCACAATTAATTTCATAAGCAGAGAGCAGTCTGTTCTCTTTCGTTTTGAATTGTTCTGTTTTACACATAGACATTTCAACATAGATATATTTTTCAGGTCAGTGAATAGACTACCTTATACACTGAGTTTTGGTTCATTTATGAGTGAATTGTCCTCCGTGTCTTGATTATTTATAATTGTCTGCTATATTTAGCCTACTTCTCATTTATAAAATCCAGGCAAAATTAAGATACAATTAATACAAAACGAAATTCACTTTAAAGAAAGGCTTTGTGTCTTCTGTGTAAGGTCTTTGTGAAAGTTTTAAAGCAGTATTTTAGTGCCGCTTCAGAGCGCTCGCGTCCGTAACGGAGAACTGTCACGTCTGTAACATTGTTTTTTCCTCATAAATGCGAACACGAAAAATAAAATAAAATAAATATTTTATGTTCTGTGGAGAGCCAACCCTTCTTCATCCGATTTGCGCTGTGTAGGCTAATTCACAAAATTACAACAACAAAAATCGTTGCCTCCTAAAAGTTAAAGATTTTTTTTTGTCATGCATGACTGTCTATTTCCCTAATATTAAAATTAAAACGCATGTGTAGACTGATATTTTTCTAATGTCTGGACTCCTTTCAGGGAGGAGCCTATGGATAAACAGACGTTTCAATATTTTGGTATTAATGCATTTTCTGAGAATTTACTTTTTAAGTTTTGACAGCAAATGCCATGTCCATAACGCTGGAATTCCCAAATTTTAAATGATTTATTCTTAAGTGTTTTGTGGTGTAGGTCTACGTATTTTATAATGTTAAGTTAACTTCAAATAATACTAATAGTAATTTAAAGATGTGGTAGCATTGGATCTGGACGGTATGGATAACGCTGGGAGTTGGAAGTGGTGTGTCGCGATTCTGCAGGTTTGTGGATCTGAGTGTTGCGATTTCGGTTTCATATCGCATATCGTTAAAGCCCTAGTCATTTTAGAATGTTAAGTTCTACTTCTGTATAGTTATTTTGGTGAAAGTAACTCAAAAGTAATACAGGAGTAATGTAACGCATTACAATTCTGAGACAGTAATATTGTAAGGTAATGAATTACTTTTAAATAACAGTAACATGTAATATATAATGTATTCCAGTTTGGAAGTAACTTGCACAACACTGGATATGAATAAAATCCGTCGGCAAATATATTTGAATGGGTTGTTATTGCTGCTTCCATAGACACCATTGTGTATTTTACAAACTATAAATGTATTGTTTTGCTATAAATTATATGCATTTAAATGTCTGAAACCTAAAATAAACATTATGTGGTTAAAAACACTGAATAGTTGTGATATAATATGACAAGCACTGAACGCGTCTGTCTCTGGCTCAGCGCCAGCCACAGCGCGAAAGCACAGTCTGGATCTGGCTGCTCTGTCACGTGTACATTGTACATCATGTACATTCGCTCCTAGTGGTCAGCTGCTGCAGACTCAGAGCGTGCCGAAATCAAAATGGCTGATGAGATGTAGAGGAAAATATCTCCGCGTTGTGCCTACGCCCCTTAGCTGTTCTAAATCCACTGTAAAACACGGCTTTGCGGGGCTTATTGCTTAAGTGAAAAATTAAAACGTTAGCCCCGCCCCTCCTCCCGATATCATCGTCCATCGCGATGTTTCACTGTACACATCGTCTGATGCCAAATTGGTAGACATCGCAAACCCTAGATTCAATGACCAATCCATACCTGTCTCATTCATGAATGACTCAGTCGTTCGAACGAATCGTTTGAACGAATGAATCAATGACTCGCTCATTAAGACGGTAGCCTGGCGACACCTAGTGACGGTTCAGTGTTATGTTTAAAAGTATCATTCTTTCCAACGATTTTTAATTGACTCATATTTAAAACAATCTCATAACATCTTTTAATGCATTGTTATTTTTCAATGTAACTGATGTAATTTGATCAGCCCTACCTAGGGTAACAGCCATATAGTATCTTATTATTCTAAATAATTGAATTTATTGATCCAATTTACAAATTAAAATGAAAGATGAAGCATACATTTAATAAGACTGGACTAGGGGTGCCTTGCAGATATTACAATTATGCACTTTTAAATATACCATTGCCACCCACCGTCAATTTGGTTGTGTGTGTGTGTGTGTGTGTGTGTGTGTGTGTGTGTGTGTGTGTGTGTGTGTGTGTGTGTGTGTGTGGGTTTGTGTGTATGTGTGTGGGTTGGTTTGTGTGGGTTGGTTTATGTGATTTATGAGGACACAAATTTGTATAATGACGTGTATTACACTGGTATTACAACTTATGGGTGGTTTATGAGGACATTTCAAAAGTCCTCATAAATCAAATGGCTTGAAAAACATAAAAAACAATGTTTTATTAAAAAAATTTAAATGCAGCATGTCTGTTATATGCCTTTATTAAAAAAACGTATTTAAAAAATACAAGGCTTAAGACATTTATTTCCTTTTTTAATGAAGGCCAAACCACACAGCAGTGAAATGGTTAATCTAGCCCCACTCCCCCTCCCCCTCCCCCTCCCCACACTCACAGACACACACACAGAGAGCAGGCGCATAGCCCCACTCCCCCTCCCCCTTCCCACACTCACAGACACACACACAGAGAGCAGGCGCATAGCCCCACTCCCCCTCCCCCTTCCCACACTCACAGACACACACACACAGAGAGCAGTCACAGAGACGTAGGCTCAGAGAGAAATGACCATATTCAAACCAAAATATCTGACTTCCTCTTGGTTATTGCTAATGACTGTAAATTAGAAAGTTGTCTGGCTGGAGGAGAACTATATAAATACAGATTTTTGTAACTCTAGATGAAACTAACCCGCCCACTTTTGTCAAAAGGTGGCGCTACTGAGTCCCTGCACCACGCCCATTTCTGAAACTATGCACATGTCACCTGGCTAATAAATATGATCTGTCTGTCGAGTTTCATGCAATTTTAAGCAATTTCAGGCATGCTAAGAGTCTCAAAAGCATCCAAAAAGAATATTAAAGTTTGATGGATTGCCACAGCAACAGTTTCAAAGATATCAAGAATCCATTCACAGGTCTTCATCTGCCGTGTATTTACATTATACAGATGAAGTTTGAAGCAAATCGGGTAAAAATAAGAGGGTGATTTCAAAGCATTTTGAAAGTGACACACTTCCTGCTGCCAGTTGGTGGCGCTATAACTTTGACTGACAATAGTCACATCCATGTGATCGGGCTCTTACAACGAACACACTGCTGAAGTTTCATCAAGATTAGTTAATGTATGCCGTAGTTATGACACACTTCCCGTTTCACGTTTCTCGCCATAATTTCGTTTCCTCGCCACGCCCAAACCGTTCGAGATATCAAAAATCCCCTCGCAAACTTTCATCCTCAATGTCTTGACTTCACGCTGACCGAGTTTCGTGCCGTGTGTTTGAATTCTCTAGGAGGAGTGTTTCACATTCCTTTGCATGCGTTTTCCAAACAAGCCTAAATAGCCGACTTCCTGTTGGGCTGGGGTAAAAAGTTAGAGTGCGAAGTATATATGAAACGATGAGATCTACATGTGTACCGAGTTTCATATTATTACATGCAAGCGTGTTTGATTTATGGACCATGTTTTCCGACCCCGTTCCAGGGGGCGCTGTCGAGCCCCCCTGCCACGCCCGGGTACCATCTTCAGCCCGGCCCTGATGGCCGCGGGTTCTGACATGTGTGCAAAGTTTCAGGAGTTTTTGAGCATGTTAAGGCCTCCAAAAGTGTCCAAAAGGTAGTAAAAAAATAATTAGAAGAAGAAGAAGAAGAATTATAAATAATCCTTAGGAAAACAATAGGGCCTTCGCCCTTTGGGCTTGGGCCCTAATAATCCTTAGGAAAACAATAGGGCCTTCGCCCTTTGGGCTTGGGCCCTAAATATTATGTGATCAAGTAACTCCATTTCCTTCACCGCACAAATTTAAATAACAGTACAAACTTCAATAAGTAAACTTCAGCAATAATTAGAGGAAGTACACATTAACATCAACCAATTCCCCTTCCTTTCCCACCATACTTGGTATCTCCCACTTCCCATGATGCAACACAGCACAGGTATAAAAAGCATGAGAAAAGTCCATTCCAGTCTTTTACCCAAATCAAGATGGCCACCACCATGTATGCTGATCCAGGTGACAATCAACAGTCTGTAGCAAACTTTAAATGCTCTCTGGGTTAGTGCTCAGGTGGCCAGTCTGAGACACAACAGTATAGTTATAGATTTGTGTGGTTAATCCATCTCTCATGTCGCTGGTACACTAAGGTAAATAAAGAGTCTTTTAAAAACCAAGTATGTGTTCATGTGTTTTGTGGAAGGGCTAACAAGGGGTCACAAAGAACTGAGGGTAGCTCTGTGACACTTCTCCCTCCTTCTGCAGACGACCCCTGTCGTCCCAAGTGTCAAAGCTCTGCCCCTCCAAGAACCAAGGTTGAAGAACACACTTTAGCATTTACCTCCTCTGGGATTCGAGACAAAATGTCAGCCACCTTGTTCCTAGCTTCCGGACAGTATTTGACAGTGAACTGGTAGGGAAGAGAACTGAAGAGAAAGAGACCATCTCGTAATCCGGGCATTAGAGTCTTTCATGCGCTCCAACCATTGCAGAGCTTGATGGTCAGTTTCTAACACAAAGGGTCTCCCCAACAGGTAGTATCGAAGTGAATCCGTGGCCCATTTAATGGCCAAACACTCCTGTTCCACTGTCGAATAGCGTGTTTCTCGAGGGAAACGTTTTCAACTCAAGAATGCCACTGGCCTGCGATCTCCATCTACTTCCTGCAGTAACACCGCCCCCAGTCCGACTCCAAAGGCATCCGTCCAGTGGCGTAGCGTCTGGGCATGCAGGGTATGCACGTGCAAATGGGCCCGGGCCGATAGGGGGCCCGCCCATGGGGAACTTTAAATTAATAGCCGGGCTGTTCCCGACCCGGTGTCTGCTGTTCCCGAGCCGGTGTCTGCTGTTCCCGAGCCGGAGCCAGTGCATGCTGTTCCAGAGCCGGTGCCAGTGCCTGCTGTTCCAGAGCCGGAGCCAGTGCCAGTGTCTGTTCCAGAGCCGGAGCCAGTGCCAGTGTCTGTTCCAGAGCCAGTGCCAGTGTCTGTTCCAGAGCCAGTGCCAGTGTCTGTTTCAGAGCCGGAGCCAGTGTCTGTTCCAGAGCCGGAGCCAGTGCCAGTGTCTGTTCCAGAGCTGGTGCCAGTGCCAGTGTCTGTTCCAGAGCCGGAGCCAGTGCCAGTGTCTGTTCCAGAGTCACCGCCCTGGCCGCCCTAGGGGTCGTCTCTGCCCCGGCCACCCGAGGGGTTGTCTCTGCCCCGGTCGCCCGATGGATCGTCTCCGCCCTGACCGCCCGATGGATCGTCTCCACCCCGGCCACCTGATAGACTGACTGTCTCGCCTTGGCCGAGCCATTACCCCCTGTTCTTGTTCCCTTTCATGGACCTGGTCCCCCATCCCTCCCCCTGATCCTCCACCGCTCCACCTCCCGCCTGGACTCTTGTTTGTTTGTATGGTCTTGGAACATCTGGTAGCCGCTCCGTAGAGGGGAGGTTATGTTTCCTGGTGTCCACTAGAGGTCCTTGTTCTCACGGTGTCATTCACATTAGACTACATTTCCCAGCATTCTGTTCTGCCACTCATCTGATCATTGCACACAGCTGTTTCCCGTCACCTTGTTAGTTCTGTGTGTATATATACCCTGTCTGTTTCAGTGTTTGTCACAGAGTCCTTGTTTATAGTCACCACACTTCTGTTGTCTGCATTCTGTCTGCTTCTTGTTTTGTTTCGCGTTTTAGATTGCCTTTCTGGATTTGACCTCTGCATTAACTAGTTGTGAGTATGGATTACCCTCTAATAAATCATTGCATTTGGATCTCTCTCTCCTGTGTGTGTTCCGTGACAGTAATAGCGCCCCCCTACCGTATAACAGTGAAAACATGGATAGTCGGAATATTCAGTCATATGGAGGGGAAAGAGTAATGTAGAAGTAAATTCCTATGTACAGTGTATGAAACTTTATGAACCCAGTGACACCTTATTGCAACGTGTTACGGACTAGACAACACTTGATGTTTTATTAACAAGGTTCTGGAGGAACACGTTCTAATAATCAAACAATCAAGTCATTCCAATCAGCTGTCAGCAATCAGTAATCAACAGGTCCACTCAATCAGCATGAGTAAAGCCTATAAATATACGCAGTCGACTCTCTCATATTATATGCCTTGACAGTTTTCAGCATCACTTGCCTGGTTATCTTCCTAAACAGAGATACTGGGGGAGTACTCTGGGTTCGAACTTCGGGCCCAATTTCCGAGCTCGGACCCTCCCCCCGGACAGCACGCCAAATATGCATAACCACTCTCTGATCATTCTAAGTGTGAACTTGTGAAATAAATACAGATTAGGAGCTGTCACAGTTCAGTTTGTCTTCATTTTAATGGACTTTTAGTTTGTTTTCAATCATTCTGTGCAATCATTGTTCCTTTGGTTGAGTTTCCCACCACTTGTTACCATGGTTACAGTCACTATGACTTTGTTTGGTTCAGCTGTGTTCTAATAATTATCTTGTTTGAGTTGCTATTTAAGTTGTACCCAGTACCCTTATGTTCATTCTCTGTCCGGTCATGTTCACATTTACTGTGTGTCGCTACGTTAACTTTATTAACATATTTGATATTAAAGGGGTCATCAGATGCTAAATTCACTTTTATATGGTGTTTGCATATAAATGTGTCTTTGCAGTGTGTGGACACACAACCACCATTTCATATAATGAAAAACATCCATTCACTCCTTTTTTGAATCCTCAAAAAGTCTAAACATTCTCAATAATCAAGCCGTTTGGATTTTCTGAGCAATATGATGTCATATTGATCATGCTCCGCCCACGACCACTGACGGACTGTCCCGTATTAGCATATTTCCACCCTCAGCCATTTGTAAACTGTCCACCAAGGCGGGTTGCCATGGCAGCACTTTATGTGTCTTGAGTAACACATGTAAACGATTAAAGAAAACATATTAATTTTAAGGTTTTAAAGTGTAGTCTTGTTTAACATTATGAAATCCTTCTAAACGAGTTTGCAGCAGAAGTCACAAATAGAGGGAAATGTTGTTATTTCTTATTAAGGAGATGAGTAAACTGCATTTAATACGACTAAAAACATGTCATTGATATGACAATTGAATACAACAGATTCAAAACATTAATGCCACGATTTTAATATTCATAAATAAGAATATTAGTAGAATATAGTCTGTAAAATAGGTAGCTGTCAATAGGTCATTATTCTACATTTCAGTGTATGAAAACGTAAGTAGGCTAAATGTATGTGTGGAATACTGGAATACTAAAAATGCTTGCATATGCTCATGTCACGTTATTCTGTAGGTATATGTCAAGTATAAGTGCAATTTTACACTTACATAGAAAGTAGACAAAGTATATTTTCTTATTTTTAGTTTAAAAAGTATACTAATAGCACACTTGAATAAACTTATTTTTCGTAAGGGGTATTCACATCCACTTGAACTAAATACCAGAAATACGTCATGTAAGTAGAAATGCAAAGATCCCACATGGGGATATTGATTTGGAAATTATGCAACAGTACTGCACAAAACACAATACTTTCAACTAAATTTACAATGTCTTTCAAAGCATTGATATTCATGATCTCTTTTTTGTTCCTCAGACAGCAACTTCCTCCTTGGGAATGCTCAGGGTCACCGTGGCTATCCCATTGTATACTGTTCCGATGGATTCTGTGAGTTGACGGGGTTCGGACGAACAGAGGTGATGCAGAAGAACTGCAGCTGTCATTTCCTATATGGCTTGGGCACTAGTGAGCAGGTTACTCAGAGTGTGGAGAAAGCTCTGGAGGGCAAGGAGGAGTACCAGGCTGAGGTGCAGTTCTACAAGAAGAATGGTAATAATACTGTAGTAATAATACTGTACTAACTTCAATTGACAACTAATACGTTGGGTAATCACTGCCATGATAAATGCATATTCATTTCAATTCAATTCAAATTTATTTGTATAGCGATTTTCACAATACATATTGTTTCAAAGCAGCTTTACAGAAAGTGCATTTCAGAAATGTACATAGAAAATACAATTTTCTAAGGCTATTCCAGAGTTTAGGAGCAAAATGTGAGAACGCCCTCCCTTCTTTAGTGGACTTAGATATCCTAGGAATGACCAGAAGCCTCGAATTTAGTGATCTTAAAGAACGCGGTGGATTGTAGGGCGATAGAAAGTCCATTAAATACACAGGAGCTAAACCATTTAGTGCTTTATAGGCCATTAGTAATACTTTATAATTGATACGGAACTTAATAACCAGGTAACCAGTGTAGAGATGATAAAATTGGTGTGACATGATCATACTTTCTTGACCTAGTAAGAACTCTAGCAGCAGCATTTTGCACTAACTGTAGCTTGTTTATTGAGGATGCAGGAC
>JAZAVI010000779.1:0-48074 GCA_036326025.1 Chrosomus eos
CATTGTTTAAAAGCAAATCTTGTACATTTAAATCACATCATTCATGTGTTCAGTGACTTTCAGGGGTGTTTTTTCTTTTTCTTTACCTATATTTTAATTCTCACACAGCATCATCACTACCAGTTCAGTTTTGGATTGGTAAGATTTGTAATGTTTTAAAAAGAAGTAACTTCTGCTCACCAAGGCTGCATTTATTTGATTAAAAATACAAAACAGTAATATTGTGAAATATTATGACAATTTAAATCAGCTGTTTTCTATGTAAATATATAGTAAAGTGTAATTTATTCCTGTGATCAAAGCTGAATTTTCAGCATCATTATTTCAGGATTCTTTGACGAATAGAAAGTTCAAAAGCATTTATCTGAAATAAAAAGCTTTTGTAACATTAAACACTACCGTTCAAAAGTTTGGGGTCAGTAAGAATTATAATTTTTATATTTTAGAGGGGAAAGAAATAATAGAAATCAATACTTTTATTCATCAGGGATTAATTAAATGGATCAAAAGTGACAGTAAAGACATTTATAATGTTACAAATGATTCTATTTCAAATAAATGCTGTTATTTGGAACTTTCTATTAATTAAAGAATCCTGAAAAATCTCAATCTCAATATTGATAATAATAATAATAATAATATAATATATATATAATGAATGTTTCTTGAGCATCAAATCCTGATATTAGAGTGATTTCTGAAGGATCATGTGACACTGAAGACTGGAGTAATGATGCTGAAAATTCAGCTTTGATCACAGGAATACATTACATTTTACATTATATTCAAATAGAAAACAGCTATTTGAAATTGTCATAATAATATGTAACAATATTACTGTTTGTGTTGTTGTTGTATTTTTAATCAAATAAATGCAGCCTTGATGAGCAGAAGAGGCTTCTTTTAAAAACATTACAAATCTTACCGATCCAAAACTTCTGACTGGTAGTGTAGTCAGATCATTTCTTCAAAAACACATTTATTTATACATTAATTTATAGCTTTAACTTCATTCATTGCATTATGATTTAAAAATGTACTTGTTTTTCTATTGGTGGTAGTTTTAAACCGTTTTGTTCTGGAGAAGATGAGCGTTTCTCATCATATCATCTCTGATTTTTTTTTAGTCCATCAGGAATCCAAAATACAGTGGATTTGAAGTTAACAAAGTATAAAAAATATGTTCATAAAATATTTATATCAACCCAGCAAATGTTTTTTTTTTACAAAGTGTTCTTCACATGCACATCAAATGACACACACTTGTCACAACAAACAAGTGCTGTTCACATTTCTAAAGTTATTAACATGAAAAATGAATGTATAAATAGTCAGTGTTTCTGTGCTGGTGTTGATCTCACAGGTGTTGATGCTGTTTTAGCTGCTAGTTCTTAAAAACACACAAGATGGAGCCATTTATCAGTAAAATCAACATCATACAACTGATGACCAAAGTAGAAATAATAGATATCAGACAAAAATACTGTTGAAGTTGATTTATGTCACTTTGTAAATAACAATGACTGTCTGTGCTTTTCTAGATCCAGATCCAGATCCGACTCCATTCCGGCCAGGACTATATTTAGTTGTAGCTGTTTCTGTTTCTGCTGTTGTTATTGTTATTCTGCTGATCGTTGCTGTGATTTGCTGTTGCAAGTGCAGAGCAAGAAGGAACGGTGAGTGTAAAATACAAATGATTTCATAAGATTGAAATATGAGATATAAAAACATCTTTAAAAGATGTTAGAGTTCTCTATTTTTTACTCTAACCAAAGTAAATGTTTAATTGAGTTTGTTGTTTTTCCTCTAAAAGCTAACAGAACGGAGCGCAGTGAACAGGTGAGAAACTACATGACCTGAATCTGTGCGACTGCAAAACTCAGATCTGTGAGCTGATGAAATCTTTGTGTGTGATATACATTATCATATAATTAGAATAATTTATTTACATAATATTTCAAGCATTTAAACGTGCTGGTTGTTTAGTAAAGATTAATTATTTTAATAACATTTTAGGATATTTTGTTATTTTTTGTAATTCTAAGCCTTTGTGTAACTCAAACATCAGGTTTATTTATTTTTCCTTCTGTGAATCTGTGTGTTTTTATATACAGGCAAGAGGAGCTGAAGACTCGTCCCCTGATCAGAGAAACACTTTTTTGATGAAGACTCTCAGTGAACCTTCATCAGACTGAGACTGAGGCGGCCAATGAGACGCCTACATAACACTTATTATATTTATACTTTCATTAAAAGAGAATTTGAAGATAAGATGTGAAACAAGAGAAGAAACTCACATCGCTCACTGAGAAAGAGTGTCACGATACCAAGATTTCATGTGTTGGCACCAATACTAGTGAAATTTCAGGGAGCAATATGTGTTGGAGATGTTTGTTCGCTTGCTCAAACGATCGAGTTTTATTCCATTCTCCAACTGTACGGTGGTTAAGAATGAAATGGCTAGAGTTACAGAATTCACACTTCTACTATTGAATCCAACGTATCATCAGCGCTGGGATTCGCTTCCATTGTGCTGTCAAGTGCAACTTGCAGTCTGTGAGGTAAACTAAACACTATTGGCTATTTGAAAAGGGGGAGAAGCCATTAAATATGTCCCGCCTTAGTGTTGGAATACGGATTAGAATCGATATTTCTTTGAAACTGAACATGATGCGAACTCTATGTCAAAAACGCTCATACAAACAGAGGAGTATATTTCATTTTTTCCCTATTTTTTCGTTGTTTTGGATTAAAAAGTGGGATGCATTTAGAAGACTGGACCCTTACACTGTGATGTATGCTGTTGTTTCATGGATTTTTCCGAACTGATATGAACCATACGAGAACCATACGTTCCTGTTTCAGTGGAAATTACATCAATGCATCAAACAAACCTACGCAGTGTGACTTTAATAACAGCAACATTTACTCTGCAATATTTTTTTGTCTGCTTACGTTTACATTCATTTATAACAGGTTGTGAACATGAATACTTCATCAAGATGAACATTTTGAACAACTTTTAAGTACTTCCATACGGAAAGAGAAATGCTCTTCACGGAGAAGCTGTCAGTCAAACAACACACAGGTCAAGTCAATACTGGTAATGTTATATTTACAGTTTCAGTATTAACATCTTGACAACACTACAGAGGAGCATCGCTGATGAAAACACCAGTATGATGTTATTCCTGACATTAATGTTACTCTAAACTGGTGTTTTCAGAAGAAAATGTTAAAGTTTATGAAGCGCTTTGCTAGTGGTGTCGTATCTTTGTGTTTAAAGTGTAAAAGGTTCAGATCCTGCAAGGGTTGATCCATGAAATATCACCGTTGTGTCCTTGATCAAACTCTGAATCTCAGGAACTGAACCTGTAAAACTGCTGAAAGACACTGGAGAACAAAATGCCTAATATGGGTTTATGTGATGTATTGTTTATATATATCTTCCATAATTATTACTGACTGTTGCATAAGTGGTATTAAGTTTCACAGATATGTTTATTGGTTAAACATCTATATGCATTTTGTATAATAAAGCACGTTTTTGTCTTTGTTAAATGTGCAAAAATTTAATTGCTTTTCTTTGTATTTTATTTTAATAAATGTCTTATAATATTGTAACCTTTTTTTAAGCATTTGAGATGACATGCTGATCTTTTTCTTTTTTTTTTTTTCACTGTCAAGTATAGTTTTTTACTGGGATTCAACAGTAATGATGCACTTATTCACATAATCTCTTTGTTATAAATTTTCTTTTAGTTCTATTCTTGAAGAATGTTGTGCTGTGCTGTGATTGTCCACTGTTGTTTATGTAATTATTTGTGTCATTTATGTATTTTATAATAGTATTACTGTATGATGGAAATAAGTGCCTTCGCTTGAACACACAGTCAATCCCGGGTTTATCTGCCGGTCTCTGAACTGTGGGCTTACTGGTTATAAGCCGGCAGGATTTACAAGTGGTCATCATGATGTCTGTTATAAATCTTTTCAGTGTCATAAAGTAATATAATATGCCAAACTCCTCACAGAAGCCTGAACCACGACCTTAGTATGAAGCTTTCTCCTTTCTTCTTCTTCTTTTTTTTTTTTTTTTTTTACTTTGCATCCATCAAGGAAAATGTGCTTTGTAACACATATAAACTATATTATTTTCTAGAAAATATAAAATAAATCTAAAGATGTGTATGTTCATGTGATAAGTGCAATTAAAACTGATAGTCTGATTCACTTATAACGTCTGAAATGTTTTATTATAATCTTTTGGATTTTTAAAAACCTAATTTTATGATGCTGTTATGCAAAATGTAGGCAGTAAGTTTAAGGCAGTAAAAATAGTCATGATTTAGCTGTATACTTCAGAAAATCTTGCAGTGAATCAAAAATAACATTTTAATAAATTTAAAAACAAATTAGCAGTAGGCTTTTTATTAGACAAAGAAGAATGAGCTTAATGGTAATTTAATAACATTTACAACTTATGGTTTACAAGGTTAAAGCTGCAGTCCGTAACTTTTTTGTGTTCAAAATGTATATAAAGAGCGAGTAGTGCATCATGAATGCATTTTCCAAACTGTGTTTTTGAGACTGTCTTTTAAGAAGAAAATACTCAGGAATGGTGTTGACTCACATGGTTTGCACATGGTTTGTCTTAAAGCATATTAAAAACACCACATAGACACAACATTAAAACCTTGATTTCTACCACAGAGGGACTTTAACTCTTTCCCCGCCATTGACGCCCAGACCTACTCTGACTGCTCCATCATCTCATAGTAAATGTGTTCGTATTTGGTGCAGGAAGGAGCATGTCATTTAAAAAAACTGTTTCACTTTATTAAGACGCCTATATTAAATCAAGATCACCGTTTCGTGAGCGAATTTTTTGAACTGATTCTTTTAAATCAACTGGTTCACAATAAATAATATTAATTTGTGGATTCGACTGATCTAGAGGATTAAACTTGCAGTAAATAACAACAACTCAGTGATTTGGATAGTAGAAGCCTAATTCTGATTGATTTGGTAATTGAGTCATTACTAGTGGGTTACCATGATCTTCACTTTTATTTAAATGTTTTATATATTATGCATTGATCACGTTAATTATGAATGTATTTAGTAGTTAGTAGTCTGAATGGCAGGAATGAAAAGAAAAATAGTTATTGATTAGATAATAGTGACCTATACATCATTCAACTGAGCGATATTACTTACTAATTTGTTAATTGTTAATAGTAAAATTCAATTCTAAAGTAAATTTGTGATAAGTGTTAATAGTGCGTTACTCATTTGTTCCTGTGTAATTATTCATTATTGAAGGAACAGTATTATAAAGTGTTACTGTTGATTTCAAGTCAGACTGTGATGTTCATAAATAGCAGGACAGGAATAATCCTTTCATTACTTATACTGACATACTATACTTCAAAACACATTCATAAATGGTCACTCTCTCTTTGTCCAGCCAACAGATCAAACCGTTTCTAAGGAAATCAAACCGCATCAGGTTTCATTCTGACCCAGAACAAGAGGAACCATTACACTATATTTTACCATGAAGAACGTTTATTTTTAATATTCAACATTATCAGTAATAAATGACAGTAATACAGAGAGAGAGAGAGAGAGAGAGAGAGAGAGAGAGAGAGAGAGAGAGAGAGAGAGAGAGAGAGAGAGAGAGAGAGAGAGAGAGAGAGAGAGAGAGTTTAAATTAGGACGGTCAAACTTTGTCGTGGATCAGGATTCACATCAAATGAACAGCTTGATTGTTTTTTGGTGGATGATCTTTTTAGATCACATTTTAAAGACCTTTAAACATTTAAAGAAAATGTTTCAGACGCTTGTTTTGTTCTGTTTGTGTTGGAGGCTTGTAACTGGTAAGTGCTGTAACAATCTAAGATGATTTGCAGTTTTTCACAGGTAAATCAAGTCAGTATTATTATTATTATTATTGTGAGATCTACTGTCTTATAATGAATTTGCATTTCTCTTCATATTTTGTTTCAGTTCACGTTTAAATATAATAAAACTGATGTCAGGCTTTGTAAACCAACAGAAGACTCAATCTGTTTGTAAGGACTTCACCAGATGACTCAAACCCCCACCCCCGGGGCTTGGAAAAACACACACACACACACACACACACACACACACACACACACACACACACACACACACACACACACACACACACACACACACACACACACACACACACACACACACACACACACACACACACACACACACACACACACACACACACACACACACACACACACACACACACACACACACACTTACTTTTGCTGTGGCGCCCAGAAAGCGATTGGGGTTTATGTGACTTGATCAACACAATGCACACAGTCTATAAACTTAAGTTATAAAACATTTTATTCCTTTGTAAACAAGAAAAAAAATGTTAAGAAAGAGGGAGAAGAGCAAAAACAGGGATACAGAAAAAAGAAGATATACTTACAGTTTTTCTCGATTGTTTACACACATTTTCTGAAAGAATGCCTCATATTCTCAGAACTCTACACACAAATAAAAAAACACACACACAATGGGCAAAACCCCTCAATTCTCCTGCAAAATGAAATTTTACATTCAAAACTATGTTATTTCTTCTCAAAATGGTATTTTGTTTTCAAATGACACACACAAACCATCATATGAATAGACATTTATAAGAAGCAGTTGAACACTGATGTGCTCAATGTAAAACACTGTGATGAATGGAAAACACTTCTTCTCCATTCATCATAATGACTCAGGCCTTTTTTGTCCAGTGTTACACTTACTACAGACAGTACATACATAAGTGTGTTGTAAAATATTTGAGAATATTGTTTTTATACCCAGAACACACAAATACACGGCAACAAATATATTTTATTTTTCCCACAAAAACAATGGGAGATAGATCGCACATTTCGTACATCCCAACCAACACAAAGTTGCACATACAGTGGTCTACATACAAAACAACAGAAAAATGTACTGTATGCAGTTACAGTAAAAAAAAATTAAAAAATAACTATGCTGCATCTTCTGCTTCGGTCTTTTATGCTAAAGCTCTGATTGCTAATTGTAAAAGTGTGTGACGTGTGTTTGCCCATGTGACGAGGCAGTGTGCAGATCTGAATGCCAGTGTGTTCCTTGTGAAAACAAGAGATTTTGTGCGTGAAAATTGTGCCAAATGCAGAGAATTGTGTGTAGTGTTTTGAAAAACGTGTGTTTTAGAACTGCAATTTGAGTGTAAAGCAGGAATTGTGCTTGTAGTTTAGCAGAATTGGTTCAGGGGGTTGGTGAATGAGTTACATGTTGTGGTCATTGTGTCTCAAGTACCAGAAATTGTGTGTAAACAATCGAGAAAAACTGTAATCAGCACTGAGATTGATATGGGCTCTTCTTTTCTGTTCAGTTTTCTGGATGTGATGTCAAAACGTACTCGGTTACTAACGTAACCTCGGTTCTCTCTAGAGAGGGAACGAGTACTGCGTAATATCTTACGCTATGGGGAAAACTCTTTTCCACGAGATATTGAAGCCAAAAATTATCCTTAATTTTTTATTAATGTAAAACGCTTTGCGGCAGCAAGCAGACAAGGGCGAGACAGCTCGCGCGCCTATTGGCTGCCCTGCGGCAACAGCAGCAGCCTATCGAGAGAGGCTCTGCGTGACGTCACGACGAATGGGGGCCTTTCGCGCCCATATCGTCACGTCCCGCCAGAAAGGGCGTGGTCTCGCCCTAGAAATAGGCTCGATAGCTGCTCTTACGTTGGTTTTCATCGCCGAAGCGAACCAGAGCGTATTCCAAGCACGGCAAGATACGCAGTACTCGTTCCCTCTCTAGAGAGAACCGAGGTTACGTTAGTAACCGAGTACGTTCTCTTACGAGAGTATCTCTCGTACTGCGTAATATCTTACGCTATGGGGAACACAATGCAACACGCCGTGCTGGTAGGGATCCAACACCAAAGTCCCAGGGGCCGAAGCCCGGGGCGCATATAGTGCATAATCACCATAAACTCACAGAGAGTGAGGGAAGAGAGGCTAGAAGCATCATTCCCTGTAAAATAGCATCCGAAAGGAGCTAATCATGTGACAAATAGAGCATACCGTCAGGGTGAACATTCAGCCTGAACTGGGTGGCCACATGTGTGTCAACATTTTTAATGAGCTGCTGCACCGGTCAGTGAGCGATACGCAGGTCAAACTCAGTATCCGAGCCGCACAGCGGGCAGATAGCACTGAATTTTATACCGCCAAAAGCTTAGCTTGTAAGGCGGGAACCTCCAGGTTATAGTATTTTATAAATGTAGACGGCGAGGCCCAGCCCGCGGCCATACAAATATCTTGCAGGGTAACCCCGCTAGACCATGCCCACGAGGAGGCCATGCCTCTTGTGGAGTGCGCTCTAACACCCAAAGGGCACTGTAGGCCCTTAGAAGTGTAAGCCAGCGCTATGGCACCGACTATCCATCTGGATAGGCTCTGTTTCGAAGCGGCAAGTCCCTTAGCACGGCCGCCAAACGAAACGAAAAGCTGCTCAGTCTGTCTGAAACCAGACGAGCGGGACACATAAGCCCTTAGTGCCCTGACAGGGCAAAGGAGACTCGCGTCCTTCTCCTCATTGAGAACCGGAAGGGCAGACAGGGAAATCACCTGGGCCCTGAACGGTGTGTTGAGGGATTTCGGCACGTAGCCGTGCTTCGGTTTGAGTATGACCTTTGAGTCATTAGGTCCAAACTCCATGCATGACGCGCTCACTGAAAGCGCTTGCAAGTCCCCTACGCACTTCACTGAAGCGAGAGCCATAAGAAACGCTGTCTTGAAAGACAAGTGTTTCATGTCTGACGACTGGATTGGCTCGATTGGGGCACCTTTCATGGCCTCCAAGACCGTGGAAAGGTCCCATGTCAGGACTGAAGGGGGCCTGGGAGGGTTTAGCCTCCGAGCTCCTCTAAGGAAACGCACGACTAAGTCGCTCTTTCCTAGTGACTGGCCAGAGACCGGTTTTGCAAACGTTGCTATGGCCGCCACGTATACTTTGAGCGTGGAAGGGGGCCTGCCCTTATCCAGTAGCTCCTGAAGGAAGGAAAGCACTTCCGTAACCCCGCAGTCTACAGGTGAAAAGCCCTGCGCTTGACACCAAGCAGAGAACACAGACCACTTCGAGGAGTAGAGCCGTCTGGTAGACGGGGCTCTAGCCTGCGCGATCGTGTTTAACACTCCCTCTGGGAGGTCAGCGGGTACCCGTTGATGGCCCATGCGTGCAGGGACCACAAATCCGGGCGAGGATGCCAAATCGAGCCTTCCGCCTGAGAGAGGAGGTCTCTCCTCAACGGTAAAGGCCATGGGGCAGCGCTGGTCAGCTGCATCAGGACAGGGAACCACGACTGGTTTGTCCAGAGCGGAGCTATGAGTAGCACTGGGCATCCCTCCCTCCTGATTCGCTCCAACACCTGAGGCAGGAGTGAGACAGGGGGAAAAGCATATTGGGGGCGGCAGGGCCAAACATGGGCCAGCGCGTCCCGGCCTTTCGAGAAGAATCTCGGGCAGTGAGCGTTTTCTTGGGATGCGAACAGGTCCACGTGCGCTTTGCCAAACGTTTCCCACAGCAGCTGGATAGTCTGCGGGTGCAGAGACCATTCTCCTGCTGGGACGTTGTTTCTGGACAGCCTGTCTGGTCCCACATTTAGGTGACCAGGCACATGCGCCGCTCTCAGCGAGAGCAGGTTGTGCTGAGCCCAGACCAGGAGGCGCTCCGTCAGCCTGTAAAGGTTTCGGGACCTGACGCCGCCCTGGCGATTTATGTACGCCACCACTGACATGTTGTCCGACCGGACCAATACGTGGTGGCCTTTTATCTGGGGACAGAAGCGCCGTAGCGCTTTGTCGACTGCTATTAATTCCAAGCAGTTTTTGTGAAGGAGCTTCTCCCGTACTGACCATAGGCCAGCTAGCGGTCTGCCCTCAAGCAGCGCTCCCCACCCCGATGTGGAGGCGTCCGTAGACACCACCCTCACACTCGAGGGGATCCCCAGACTCACACCTGACTGATACCAGTTGGTTACTTTCCATGGTTTCAGAGCCGAAATGCACTGAAGGTCGACCCTGAGGCGAAACAGACCCGCGGTCCACGCCCTGGGGGAACTCGTGCTTTTAGCCATAGCTGCAGTGGGCGCATGCGGAGCAGGCCCAACTGGAGTACGGAGGCTGCTGAGGCCATCAGACCCAGCATTTTCTGAAACCTTCTAAGCGGGACTATAGAACCGTGGCGGAAGGATTTCGCGACGTGCTGAATATTCAATCCGCGCTCCGGTGACAGGCGTGCCGTCATGGATAGCGAGTCCAACACTGTTCCCAGAAAGGAAATTCTCCGACTGGGGAGCAGTGAGCTTTTCGCCCAATTGACTGTAAGGCCCAGCTCCTCGAGGTGCTCGAGTAATGCGGCCCTGTGTTCTATGAGCTCCGTTCGTGAACGAGCTAGAATCAGCCAATCGTCCAAGTAGTTCAAAACTCGCATGCCCCGAAGTCTCAGGGGGGCGAGTGCCGCGTCCATGCACTTCGTGAACGTACGGGGTGCTAGGGACAGGCCGAACGGCAGGACTGTGTATTGATATGCCTGGCCCTCGAAGGCGAATCTCAAAAATCGCCTGTGATGGGACGCTATTTGTATTTGAAAATAGGCGTCTTTAAGATCTATTGACATGAACCAGTCTCCTTGGCGCACTTGCGCGAGGATTTTCCTGGCCGTAAGCATTCTGAACTGGCGCTTCACGAGCGTTCCGTTCAGCAGTCGCAGATCTAGAATGGGTCTGAGCCCACCATCTTTTTTCGGTACCAGAAAATATCTGCTGTATAAGCCCCCTTCGCTCTGAGCCTGAGATAAAGGTTCTATAACCCCTTTCCTCAGTAGTTTCGCTATCTCGGCTCGAAGTAGATGAGATACTTCGCTTTTCACCGTAGTTTCGACGCGCGCCGTGTAACGGCGAGGGCGTTGAGCGATTTGTAGCGAATAGCCTCTCGTTATAGTGTTCAACACCCATTCTGATACCCCGGGAAGCCTTGACCACGCATCTGCGTGAATAGCTAAGGGTAGAATGAAATCTGGGCTCTGGCCGCGGCAGAACGGCGGCTCGAGAGCCCCTGTGTACTGGGAACACAACACCTTGTTTACAGCGTTCGAGGCGGGGGGGGGGGGGGGGGGGGGCTCAGCTTCTCTATGGCGGGACGCGCAGAGAAAGCGAGCGGGGCGAATCCCGTGGGATTCGGCGTGTGTTAGAGAATGTGGGCGCGAGACTGCGGGCACATTTACTACACTGAGAATACTGTCAGCTCGCGCCGACTGAATCAATGCTGTGTTTACAGCGTGCGAGGCGCACGCTGATCACAGCTGGCAGCCTGGCCGCGCTCAGCTTCTCTGTGACAGGTTGTGCAGAGGAAGCGAGCGGGGGTGAATCCCGTGGGATTCGGCGTGTGTGCCAGAATGTGGGCGCGAGACTGCGGGCACATTAACTGTACTGAGAACACTGTCAGCTCGCGCTGACTGAATCAACGCTGCTGTGTTTACAGCGTGCAAGGCGCGCGCTGATTACAGCGGGCAGCCTGGCCGCGCTCAGCTTCTCTATGACGGGTTGCGCAGAGGAAGCGAGCGGGGGTGAATCTCGTGCGATTCGGCGTGTCAGTGAGAGGATGCGGGCGCGGGACAGCGGGCACATTTACTGCACTGAGAACACTTTCGGCCGGAGCCGACTGAATGTGTGTTGGTTTCGTTTTTACAGAAACCAAGGGACACGCAGTGTGTAGTGTAAGCGGGCATTGTATGGGCGCGTTCACTACATAGTCTGCACAATCGACCTGAGTCGATTTTATGTGTGCTAGCCCTGCACCGTGGCGGGCTGTGTCTGGGTGTGGGAATGGGCACTGGGGCGTGGGCATTCTTACAACACTCATAACACCATCGGCTGTAGCCGGAACACCAGAAAATACACTCTTTATTGGATTTATCTGGGTAGCCATAGAAACGGCTTTTGTGCGCAGGCAAGCGGGCTGAGACACCGGCTGCTTCGCTGCGAAATACACTGGGACAGTCACAAAGCATGGAACTGAACGAGCGAGAAGTTTTGGTGGAAATCCGGCCGCAGCGGGATCTGAACACAGTCACTTTCCTAGAGAGACTAGGAAGGCCTTGAGACCTCGGGCTTTACCTCAATCCTCGGCCGGGGCCCGCGCTGAGGGGGGCGGCGTCCAGCAGAGCGAGAGCGCGGTGTCTGATCTCGGGCCTGGCGGCGCTGCTGAGTAGCCGAAACGACGGCCTTTGTGCGCAGGAAAGCGGGCTGTGGAACCAGCTTGCTCACTGCGAAATACACTGGAACAGTCACATTGCTTGGAACTGAACGAGCGAGAAGTTTTGGTGAAATTCCGGCCGCAGCGGGAACTGAACACCGTCGCTTTCCTAGAGAGACTAGGAAGGCCTTGAGACCTCGGGCTTTACCTCAATCCTCGGCCGGGGCCCGCGCTGAGGGGGGCGGCGTCCAGCAGAGCGAGAGCGCGGTGTTTGATCTCGGGCCTGGCGGCGCTGCTAGTTAGCCGAAACGACGGCCTTTGTGCGCAGGCAAGCGGGCTGTGGAACCAGCTTGCTCACTGCGAAATACACTGGAACAGTCACATTGCTTGGAACTGAACGAGCGAGAAGTTTTGGTGAAAATCCGGCCGCAGCGGGAACTGAACACCGTCGCTTTCCTAGAGAGACTAGGAAGGCCTTGAGACCTCGGGCTTTATCTCAATCCTCGGCCGGGGCCCGCGCTGAGAGGGGCGGCGTCCAGCAGAGCGAGAGCGCGGTGCGTCGAGGAACACGGAGCGCTCAGCTTCCGTCATCTCGGATAGCGCCTCCCAATCGAGGCCGATGCTTTCCACGGCCTGGGTGAGCAGACGCATCAGCTCAACCTCAATGCCGGCTCTCTTCCCAGAGGGTTGGCGGGAAATGTTAGCGGAGGGGAGGTCCACGGAGCTCGCCCGATCCTCGCTATCCGAAGCCAAAAGAGAACGTGCCTCAGTGTTGTCGTCCAACTCGACGGCGTATGCGGCGGCATACGGCGGCCGCTGTCCGTCCGGGAGCGACTCGAGCGAAGCCGGCGAAGCTGGCGGGCGAACCGGCGAGCTCTGGCGGGCTGGAGATAGCTCGGGCGCGCGCTGGGCGCGGCGCTTCTTGCGGCACGGCATCACGGCGGGCTGGGATGCGGGCTCGGAGAACAAAGCTAGGCGAGTCCGCAGAGTCACCATAGGCAAGCGTTCACAATGATGGCATCCGCCGTCAGCGAGCGCGATGGCCGCGTGATCCTCACCCAGGCAGGACACGCAGATGACATGGCGGTCCTCATCGCTGAGTGGGGCTCGAACCACAGGAAGGCATCTTTAAAAAGACGCCGCTCTTTTAGAGGGGTGGGAAAAAAGGCAGATAATGCAATCACACACACTCTAAGCAGAGGAAAGGATATGTACGCCGGAAAGCGCAGCAGGTACGGCGGCTGAAGGCGGCGAGGCCAGCGACTCCAGGCTCGATGGCACGTCCCGCTGAAAGGCTACAGGTCGATGGCGCGGCTTCTCACTCTGGATCCAGCAATGCGGGAGGCTTCGCTGAAGAGATGAAAATCAACGTAAGAGCAGCTATCGAGCCTATTTCTAGGGCGAGACCACGCCCTTTCTGGCGGGACATGACGATATGGGCGCGAAAGGCCCCCATTCGTCGTGACGTCACGCAGAGCCTCTCTCGATAGGCTGCTGCTGTTGCCGCAGGGCAGCCAATAGGCGCGCGAGCTGTCTCGCCTATGTCTGCTTGCTGCCGCAAAGCGTTTTACATTAATAAAAAATTAAGGATAATTTTTGGCTTCAATATCTCGTGGAAAAGAGTTTTCCCCATAGCGTAAGATATTATGCAGTACGAGAGATACTCTCGTAAGAGAACCCAAAACAGCTAAAGTCTAAGGAGATAAAAGAACAATAAACATATAAAATGACTGATAATATGCTGCTGACTTCAGTAAATAAACACTAATATCATGTGTGACAGAGTGTGTTGATGTCCAGATGTGTGGTCTGGTTGCTGATGGGATTGTTCAGCACACAGCTGTAGGTGTTTTTATCCTGATATTCCACATCCAGAGGTAGAGAGAGACTGATGCTGAGATCACACACACTGATGCTGGACAATACACTCATTCCTCTGTACCAGGAGAGAGTCACATCACACACATTCACCACTGATGAACACACCAATGAACATGAAGATGATGATGATGATGATGATGATGAAGAACAGGCAGACGAGCTACAACAGATTAGAAACATCAGAAAAATCAAACTACCCCCTCTACTCTCTAAAACTTAGACAAAAGATAAATAAAATAGTTTTGAAAGTTGTAAGAAGTATGTGAGCCGTATACAGTGCATGATATTGTACTTTCATCTGTGTTAAACTGTGGCTAACCTGACATAGAAGGTCTATATAGTAATACCCAAACATTTCACTTTTATCCAAACTTCATTGTATTTATCAATGGAATGCTTCAAAATCATAACATGTTATCGAATACAAAATTAATAAACAACATGCACTATATATATAGGATACAAATAAAAATTTCTGAAAGAAACTTCTTAAATCTTAAATCTTTTGCTATGTTGTTTGTTGCTCACCTCCCATCCAATAAATTGCAATACATTTTTGGACTGTGTTACTTTTAATATTTAAAAAGTCTCAGATTTCAAATTCTGTCCACTTTATTACTACATTTAGACACTGAATACTGTTTTGGCAGTCTTTGTGTGTGTGGCATGATGTCTGTTGCCGCCCCAGTTCAAACAAAGTGGCATCTCGACTTTATAACGTTTGTTTGATGTGGAATTCAGACTGTGATATTCATGTTAGTGGAAGAAAAGAAACTCTTCATCCTCAAACACTAGAGCACAAGCTGTCTGTCCACCGGACAAATGAAAACACATTTTGTGCTATAGATAAATAAATGAGGCCACAAGTTTCACTGACTCACAAACTGAACAGATTGTCATGCATTCAGTGAATCACATATATTTCTCTTTCTGCTTTATAAAAACACACTTATTGTGGGTTGATTCTTAAATGCTTACAAATGACACTAAAAACTATTGTTGTGGGTAATATTACTATAACTGCAAAATTAGACCTTTGATTTTTAGAGAATATGACAGTGCCATTTGTAAACTCAGACATGGATGGTTATTGCTCCAACTTAATTTTAAATCTTGCAAATGATCTTGCTTTTAAATTTATTTTTTGCATTTACAATAACATATAGGCTAGTTAAAATTCCCAGATAGAGTGTGTGAGAACAAGACCCAAGACCTTTTCGATATGTATTATAGCAATTTTTTTATTTATTTATTTTTTAAACAGGACAAAAAGTGAAATTGAAGATTATGGGTGTCAAGAGAAGTTTTCTACATGCACTGCATGCTGTATCAAGTCAGGCTTCAAACAGACTAGAAACAGACTCTTTGATTCTTATCAAATCTGTTCTCCCGCTCTCTATCGACATCTAATGGTTAGAATATAACATTGAAAGTTACTGGTGGAGGAACATTTCATAAAAAAATTCTCATTGGCATTTTTAATAGTATGGATTATCATTGTTTAAAAAAATTGTTTTTTATTGAATTTTTTATTTGAAAAATATATCATGCACAAACAACATGGCAACAATAATACATCATTGTAATACAATAGTAAGATCAGGTGCAAATATAGATTACAAGGAAAGAAAAAAATAAGAAAAAAAGAATAAAATATATATAATAATTAATAAATAATAAATAAATAAATATATATATGCCTAATTAATAAATAAATAATAAATTAATTAAACTAAAGAGCCAGGGTTTATTTGACAAGAAACTCGTTGCGAAATACAAAAACCTGTGTTGCTGCTCATAACAAGTCCAAAGATAATGTCCTTTTGAGAGAAAATTCCAAGATGAGGAAACTTTGGGTAAAGCCAGTCATGAATATCAGGCCAAGAAGACTTCCGTGACAAAAGTGAAAAGTGAAGTGAAACACCGTTGTTGTGTGATAGATGGCGATAAAGGTCATTTCCCGTTTCTCTCTTGCGGTCGATCAAACCGTGTAATCCTATCTCTGAGCTCCTTTAAGGAAGTCTAAACCACTCTTTTTGTGTGGAAACAACTATCATCAAGAAGAATAGACACCATTGAAAGTCAATCGGCTATAATTGGGTTCAGTGTCTCTTTTTAAATCATTTTTAATCCTGTCTGTTCAGAAGTAAGTTCTGAATCTGAGCTGTGACGGGACGAACATTCGGACTATTTCCACCTTTTATGTTTCTTCACTCAAATTTTAGGCCACTCAACTCTACAGCGATATGAAGAGCAATTTTTTCATTTTTTCATTTTTATTACTGCACATAGACGGTAAGTTGTTGGCTAAACATTGTTTACTTTAAGGCACTTTCGGTTTCAATCGTTTGTAGGCTACAGCTTTATGAAACTTGTTTCTAATAGCACATTAGCCTACATTACAAAAAAACATTATAATAAAAATAAAATAAACGTGAGAAATTTTTTTCCAAAATTGGAAAGGCTAATTGTTTTATTAAATGAATATATGCTATTGACCTTTATAAGAATTTGTTAGGGCAAACACTCTTCACAATTAAGCGAAGACGGGTGTTGGGTGGTGTTGGATCAAAAAGCAAAGTCGATCAGATATATTAACAGTGTCGGCTAATCTGTAGACCATTTCCCCACATTTCCTATAGTACCTAGGCTATTTGTGGCTGTGGCAGATCGGGAAAACAGAAACTTCATAACATTTTCCTACTTCTAAAAATATTTGCATAAATTCCTTTAAAATGACATGGACTGAACCCTGTCAGTTTTAAACGAAGCAGTGGATTGTTTTCTGACAGCAACACAACCAGTGGCGGATCTAGAGATTTTTTCCTGGGGTGGCATGAGTTTTCGGAGGGGGGCCATAAGTGCGAATCACCTCACCATAATTGGGGGGGGGGGGGGAATTTTTTTTTGCTTTTTAATGTTAAATTCATCAATCTGGTGCAGTTTGAGAGTTCAAAATTAAGAGCTCCAACCCATACTCAGTGTGCAAATTGAACAAAGAAAAACTCAAAACTCTTTTAGTTGTGTGATATAGTGTCTGTCTACATCACACTACTACATAATTAATCATAGTTATAATATTAATCACATGACTAATAATACTTTTTAATAACAGCCATTATATTGTAAAACACATGTACTGAAAAATAAAAGAAACTTTCATAATTAGGTTAGAAGTTAGAACTAATTTCTATGTTTGAAAGAGATAAACACATTATCTTTTATTTTGATGGAAACTGCATTGAGCGTTTATTTAGTCTCATAGGCTACTCTACAATTCTAGTAAAATGCATAATCGTCCAATATGCAGATGTGGAAATAATGCGTAACTGGGTAATGGGTTCCTTATAGCCTGTGTTCTGAAAGTAGCCTAGTTCTGCTATGGGCCGTTCAAAAAATAAAAAGTTTAAAGGTATGAGATGTATTGGCCCAAAAAGCACGTCGGCCCACCGGGAAAATGCCCGGTATGCCCGATGGTCAGTCCAGCACTGCTCATTCATTGTTATTATATATCCAAAGTTAATCATAGTTATGCATAGTAAACGCTCAATGAGACAAAGTATTGCAGATGTAAATAACGTAACTTAACACTGTGGTTGTTGCAGGGTTCTATTCGACTTGGTGTCAAACAAACTTAATTGCATCTAAAAAACTTACTGATAACTCAGTCACAGCCTCTCTTCTCCGACTCCGAGAAACTGCGTACTGAAGACAGATGCACTGCCTTGACTGGTGAAATTTCGCGGGGGTCGCGTCGCGTGCTGGTGATGGGTGAAACCATTGTGAGGGGGAGGGGATTCTAAATCGGCGATTTCTGTTTGAGAGGAGTTTGGTGCGGGTCTCCTTGGCCTTAACGTGTAGGCTATGAACATAAAATATACTTAAAAAATATTATCTGATTCATAAATGGGGTGGCAACAGGGGTGGCAAGACTGTATCCCAGGGGTGGCAGCTGCCACCCTTTGCCACCCCGTAGATCCGCCCCTGAACACAACTAACCACGTCTCAAGAGATTTTGTTAAATCTCTGCTGTCCGTCTGCTCCTCAGAGGCTACACATTTAGCCTACATGTTTACAGAAAACAAAATCAGAACAATTTACACCGATCTTCCTGTCTAAAAGTTTAAATCCCTCTGGCTTCAAGTGTTTCCTTCTTGAGGAATAGTGATGTTTGCAGCTTTTACTAGTTGTGTATGAGAGGGCGGTTTAGTGATGGATGTCTGTGCTGTGTGCTCACGACTTAAAGGGATATTTAACCCAAAAATTAAAAAAGTTTTTTATTATTATTCTATTTTTTATTTATTTATCATTTATTTAACAGTGAAACCTTGATTCATAGAATGCAAGTTAATGGCTACCCTGACTGCAGAGTCAAATATATATGGCTCCCGATTCATTGTGGTCTTAGGAAGTTAAACAATTAGTGTGTGCAAGACTATAAACATTATTTACAACAATATTACCTGTAATATAAACAGCCTTGGCAAACGGTCCTGCATTCGTTCACAACATTCTGGAGCACCCGCTTCCTGTTGCATAATTACGGAAGCTTGAATGCTGGGAATCAGTGTCAAAAGTCAATCTTCCCGATCGACCCGATTTGTTCTAAGAACCTTTTCCAAACAATCTCGTTTGGTTATGGAAACGTTACAATGTCCAGTTTTATTAATGTTAAAAGGACGTTTTTTAAAAGTTATAGGCCTAGTATGATGTTCCTGAAACATTCTTTCAACGTAATTTCTATCAACAACTTTCTGGGAATGTTGAATTGTTTCCATGAACATAAAAAAGCCCAGTTTCCTTAATGTTTGGTTGCATGTTGTTCCCGAAAATTCTTTCAAACATTATAACAAGCAGAATCACAGAAGGATAAATAATAAGAACAGAAATAACAACTGACTTCAGCTACAGCCTTAGATTAAATAAGAAGAAGATAAAATAATACATTAAATCTCTCAAGATCTCAGTATGAGGAGGATTAAACAACTCCACAAACAGCATTACCAGCTTCACTTAATACTAACCAGACTTTATTTTTGTCATTGGAAATGTACAGAGGTTTAGATGTTGATGTTTAGTGGGAAATGTTTAGTTTGAAGTCATCATTATGGTGATCAGTTTTTACTTTCGTTGGGCTTTGGACTTTTGTTACTTTAATTCTCTTTCAGTAATTGCAGATGTAAAAGTACATTGATTATGAGAAGGCATATCAGCATTGATCAGCATGTCTGTTTTAATTGCAGTCTATTGACTGCTTAGAAGTGGTTAAAACAACTGCTTTTTCTGTAGTTTCATCACTGACTTTTTTTGGGAATTTTCACCCAAAAAATGAAAATTATGTCATCATTTACTCACCCTCATCTTGTTACAAACCTGTACGAGTTTCTTTCTTCTGTTGAACACAAAGGAAGATATTTTGAAGAATGTTGGTAACCAGACAGTTGACAGTAGCAATTTACTTCCATAGTATTTTTTTCTACTCTTGGAAGTCGATCACCAACATTCTTCAAAATATCTTCTTTTGTGTTCAAGTTCAAGTACATGTCAGACATAATTGGGTTGAAGAATTTGTGCTATTTGTGTGTTACAGTATGTTTTTTTATATCACACTCTAGTCCAAACAAAGGCTCTGTCCTCTGACAAATCTGAATAAACGTTTCTGTTTGTTCTTCAGGTGTGTTTGGTGATGCAGTGAAGTCAGTGCCAGTCACTGAGGGAGATTCAGTCACTCTACACACTGATGAAATAGCGAGCGGAGATCTGACAGGGTGGACCTTTGGACCTGAAAATATTGTCATAGTAATGAACTTTGAAATTAAGCAATTTAAAGACAGATTGCTGGTGGATCGACAGCCTGTATCTCTTACCATCAAGAACATCACAGCTAATTTCTCTGGAATATATAAATTTAATATTTTCAGCAGGAGCTTGTACAAGACGTTTAATGTTACTGTCTATGGTGAGTAGCTCAAGTCTTTCAGTGATATTATCTCTACCGAATCTTTTGATATGAAGAAATTAACACAAGTTTGCATTAAAATAAATATTACTAAAATTTGGTAAAGGAATAGGAATTTATTGAAGATCTATGATGTTACTCAAGTAATTTGCCCATGAACTGTTGTACACTAAGACATACTGATTGCGTTTATTATTTTGTTTCTCGACAACTTAACAATGCGAAAAAGGTATAATTATCTAAATAATTCATATTGCTTTAAGTTAACAAATTGCTATACATGCATTATTTCAAAGGTAAAACACTTAATAAACTGAATGACGGGTGAATTATTTGGAACTTATATATATGGAACTTAAAATGTATTTTTAGCCAGAGTTATTCCTTAAATTCTTACCTAAATCAGTTTTAGAACTTTTATAAGCAATTCTAGATAACAAAAAAACAAAACAAAATAAAGCACCTTCAACCCAGAAAAAAATGATATATAAAATTAAACAAAATTGATTAAAAAAAGTTAGCCCAATAGATTTCCCACATCAAATGCCAATACATTTGTGAACATGTTAAACTACTGTTTTAAGGTGTCATTGAGATCTAATTCCTTTCAGATGAACGTGGTGATTTACCAGTAAAGGCTGATTTATCTGGAAAGTATCTTCTGTCTGATTATTCTCTCATGTTTTCCAGCTCGTCTGCCTGTTCCTGTCATCAGCAGTGACTCTTCACACTGTTCTTCATCATCATCATCATCATCATCACCATCTTCATCATCATCATCATCATCATCATCACCATCATCACCATCATCATGTTCATTTCTGTGTTCAGTGGTGAATGTGAGTCATGTGACTCTCTCCTGGTACAGAGGAATGAGTGTATTGTCCAGCATCAGTGCGTCTGATCTCAGCATCAGTCTCTCTCTACCTCTGGAGGTGGAATATCAGGATAAAAACACCTACAGCTGTGTGCTGAACAATCCCATCAGCAACCAGACCACACATCTGGACATCAACACACTCTGTCACACATGTGCAGGTATATCCATAACCAGGCTAACATAACCATGTGTACAAACTGTACAATGGCTTTAAAAGTGAAAACAAAAAATAAGGTGGTGCCAAATAGTCTCACAGCTTCAACAGATCATGCACAGGTATTGTAAGATACAGTAGATAGTTACTGGACGTGTACCTTCTCTATTACAGCACAAGGACTGTCTAATTGGGCTATAGTGGGTATATGTGTTGGTGTCCTCCTGCTGGCTGCTGCTGCTGTTTACTTTTACAAGAAATCTGCAAAGGCAAAAGAAAACGGTAAGTGTTACAGCTGATTTAATGAGAAAAATTTGTAACCACAAAACTTTGTAACCAAAATAAAAAAAAATCTGCTAGATTGTGGTAGGAATGGATTGTTCTGCTACTTGCTTCACTGTATACATTGTGTTATTACTTTATAACAGAGCAGACTCCCAAGGAACCGGAGGAAGCTATTCCTCTAAACAGTAGTAAGATATTATTTCATATATATTACTGTATGTACTGACTGTTGTGTTTGCCAAGTTCTTATAAAGACAGAAATGTCTTTAGACTGTTGATGTTTGGAGATTTTGCTCAACATTGACTTCGCTGACTCTATCAATTTCAAATACATTTTTTTCATTCATTTTTTGTCTGTTTCCAACAAATCATACATCATTTTGAATATTTTTTTTAATAGACAATGTGAAAAGAACAATAACTCATTTTTGAATATTTGCTTATTGCGACTCATTTTGCTAGCACTGGTCACAAAAAAGTAGGCAAAAAACAGTATGTGTTAAAAGAAGTATGTCCGAATACAACGTACTTGTAAAAAAAGTAGTCAGATAGTACCCGGATGACCTACTACTTCTGGCGGGATTCTGAAGAGTGCATATGATGGACACTTTACAATCTCATGAAGCCACGAGAAAGGATTTATGTATGACAGTCATTGACAGACCTGGCAGAAGTGACATTGGTATGTCACATGATAATGACAACATGGCGAATTTCTGTATTACATTCAAACTACACACACATATAGAACATACTATTTTAGCAGTCGTAAAGTCATTACTTATTCAAAATAAGTACCTATTCAAGAGAGTATGCAAATTCAGACGCAGCCTCTGATTAATACAGCCCACAATTTCTATTTATGATCAGAAAGATGGTTGGTCAAACGGTAACATGAAACAGTAATAGTAAACCATAACGGTAACAGTAAACGGTAACAGTAAACCGTAAACTGTAACAGTAACAGTAAACAGTAACAGTAAACCATAACAGTAACAGTAAACGGTAACAGTAAACAGTAACAGTCATGGAAGTTTATTTTTCTAACCCCATGGCAGATTTTTTTTTAAGTAAATGTATTTTGATTGAAAAATATTTAGATATAGAAATAATTTTGAGCAGTGAACTAAATTAATTTCACTCTGGAATGCACTACTCTGAAACCACAATTGAAAAGTTAACTTGCATCAATTATTGTTTAAACAGATCCAGTTCTTAGAGATGATGTTGTTGACCATCCAAATAACGGTAAGATATTGAATTACTGTGTGCACCAACTGAATCTCTCTGTGTGTTTGAGTCTGTAATGGCGATCTCAGCCATTTTCCCTTCTTTGCTATTTCGAAATTTCCCCAAAAAAATTATTCTAGCATTTTCCACGGTCAAAAGATTGTCTAGCACCAACAAACCTTTTTCTTTAAAATTGTTACGCATATAACGCATATAAAACTAGTCAAAGTCACGTGATACAGTAAGGGTTTGATACGTAATATCAAAAAAACATAATTTGATAATAAATAATTAAATGTAGTTATGCTTCTAACAGTAAACAGTAACAGTAGTAAACAGTAACAGTAGTAAACAGTAACAGTAAACAGTAACAGTAGTAAACAGTAACAGTAAACAGTAAACAGTAACAGTAAACAGTAGTAAACAGTAACAGTAAACGTCAGTAACAGTAAGTAAACAGTAACAGTAAACAGTAACAGTAAACGAACAGTAACAGAAAGTAAACAGTAACATAGTAAACAGTAACAGTAGTTAAACAGTATAACAGTAACAGTAGTAACAGTAATGTAACAGTAACAGTAACAGTAAACAGTAAGTAAACAGTAACAGTAAACAGTAACAGTAGTAACGTAACAGTAACAGTAGTAAACAGTAGTAAACAGTAACGGGTAAACAGTAACAGTAAACAGTAACAGTAGTAAACAGTAACAGTAAACAGTAGTAACAGTAGTAAACAGTAACAGTAAACAGTAGTAAACAGTTAACAGTAACAGTAACAGTACGTAAACAGTATACACAGTAAACAGTAACGTAAACAGTAACAGTAGTAAACAGTAACAGTAAACAGTAGTAAACAGTAACAGTAAACAGTAAACAGTAAACAGTAAACAGTAACGAGTAGTAACAAGTAACAGTAAACAGTAACAGTATCAGTAAACAGTAAACAGTAACAGTAAACAGTAACAGTAGTAAACAGTAAACAGTAAACAGTAAACAGTAACAGTAAACAGTAACAGTAAACAGTAAACAGTAGTACAGAACAGTAACAGTAAACAGTAACAGTAAACGTAGTAACGTAAACGTACAGTAACAGAAAAGTAAGTAAACAGTAAACAGTAGTAACAGTAACAGTAACAGTAAAGTAGTAACAGTAACAGTAAACAGTAACAGTAAACAGTAACAGTAAACAGTAACAGTAGTAAACAGTAACAGTAGTAAACAGTAACAGTAAACAGTAACAGTAAAGAGTAACAGTAGTAAACAGTAACAGTAGTAAACAGTAACAGTAAACAGTAACAGTAACATTAAAGAGTAACAGTAGTAAACAGTAACAGTAGTAAACAGTAACAGTAAACAGTAACAGTCAAGAGTAACAGTAGTAAACAGTAAACAGTAGCAGTAAACAGTAACAGTAGTAAACAGTAACAGTAAACAGTAACAGTAAAGAGTAACAGTAGTAAACAGTAACAGTAGTAAACAGTAACAGTAGTAAACAGTAACAGTAGTAAACAGTAACAGTAAACAGTAACAGTAAAGAGTAACAGTAGTAAACAGTAACAGTAGTAAACAGTAACAGTAAACAGTAACAGTAGTAAACAGTAACAGTAGTAAACAGTAAACAGTAGCAGTAAACAGTAACAGTAAACAGTAGTAAACAGTAACAGTAAACAGTAAACAGTAACAGTAGTAAACAGTAACAGTAAACAGTAGGGGTGGAACGGTACACATAAGTCACGGTTCGGTTCATACCTCGGTTCAGACGTCATGGTTCGGTACGATTTCGGTACAATGGAGTGAAAAGCAAAACAAAAATGCAGAAGGCATTTTTATAAATGTCTTAAGCCTTGTATTTTTTAAATAAGTTTTATTAATAAAGGCATAGAACCAGTTTATTTGTAGTGCACTGACAGGAGTTTTATATAATTAGTTTATTAATTAAATTATTAAAAAGATGAAAAGACCTTGAGATATGTTTGGTAATTGTACCTGAATGAATTTAAAATTAATTTGCTCTTTCAGATCAATATATTTGTTTTCCTTCATTTTAGTTAACCCTAACTTTATTCTCATCTGAATTATAAATAATTTATTTCCGTATAAAATAATACTACCTTTAAAAACTTTTGTTAACATTTGTAGGTTACAGTTTGACAAGAGTTTAGAGTGTAACAAAAGCACAATGTTGTGTTTTATTGCAAGTGTACACAAAAATATAAGTAAACATTAAACACTTTGCAGTTTTAATGATGTCCTGTATGAAAAAATGACGGAGTATGTTTCCACTGTTTGATCGCGCACGAGAGATCTCTCTCGCACGCGCGCAAACACACACACACACACACACACACACACACACACACACACACACACACACACACACACACACACACACACTGACTGTTCATCGCGCCTCTCTCTCGCACACGCGCGCGCAGACACACACAATGGGCGCCTCTCTCTCTCTCTCTCTCTCTCTCTCTCTCTCTCTCTCTCTCTCGCTCTCTCTCTCGCTCTCTCGCGCTCTCTCTCTCTCTCTCGCTCTCTCGATCTCTCTCTCTCTCTCGCGCGCGCCGTTTTTGTACTGTGTATTCTACGTGCAAATTCGTGCACCGAACCGTGACGCCCGTACCGTTTCGGTTCGATACGAATACATGTACCGTTCCACCCCTAGTAAACAGTAACAGTAACAGTAAAGAGTAACAGTAGTAAACAGTAACAGTAGTAAACAGTAACAGTAGTAAACAGTAACAGTAAACAGTAACAGTAACAGTAAAGAGTAACAGTAGTAAACAGTAACAGTAGTAAACAGTAAACAGTAGCAGTAAACAGTAACAGTAGTAAACAGTAACAGTAAACAGTAACAGTAAAGAGTAACAGTAGTAAACAGTACAGTAGTAAACAGTAAACAGTAGCAGTAAACAGTAACAGTAGTAAACAGTAACAGTAAACAGTAACAGTAAAGAGTAACAGTAGTAAACAGTAAACAGTAACAGTAACGGTAAACAGTAGTAAACAGTAACAGTAAACAGTAACAGTAAAGAGTAACAGTAGTAAACAGTTACAGTAGTAAACAGTAACAGTAGTAAACAGTAACAGTAAACAGTAACAGTAACAGTAACAGTAAAGAGTAACAGTAGTAAACAGTAACAGTAGTAAACAGTAAACAGTAGCAGTAAACAGTAACAGTAAACAGTACCCGCACACTACAAAAAGTGATTTTCTCACTGAAATGAAATAAGATATCATGTATTGTTTTTCTGATAAATTGATCAAACTTTTCATGCAAGTTTATTTTTCGTAAATGTATCTTGAATTAAAATGTTTAGATATAAAATATTTTTGAGCAGTGAACTAAATTAATTTCACCTTGGAGAACAATATGAATGAGTAAAAATGCACTACTCTGAAACCACAGTCGAAAAGTTAACTTGCATCAATTATTGTTTAAACAGATCCAGTTCTTAGAGATGATGTTGTTGACCATCCAAATAACGGTAAGATATTGAATTACTGTGTGCACCAACTGAATATCTCTGTGTGTTTGAGTCTGTAATGGCGATCTCTTTTCCCTTCTTCGCTATTTCCAAAAGGGTTTTGCTCAAAGGATTTGATGCATGAGTCCATAATTTGTCTTGTAAAGCTTTACTTTTTCTTTGTCTTGTTACAATATTAGAGAAATCAAACTCAAAACTACTTTACACGTATTCACATTCCAAAAACATTAATTTTAGCCTTTTCCACGGTCAAAAGAATGTCTAGCACCAACAAACCTTCTTCCTCCTTCAAAATTGTTATGCAACGTGTATAAAACTAGTCAAAGTCATGTGATTAGGGGTGTAATGATTCCCTCATGTCATGATTCGATACATATCACGATACTGATACACAATACATCGTTTGAACGTGTTGTTTGTGTTTGGAGCTCCTTCGATTTGATTCATAATCCGTGATCTTTCTCTTTAAGCTCACTTACAACGAACATTTTCTACTTTTCCTCACTGAGAAGCACTGCTGCTCAAACCTCATAGTTACAACTCGGACTGTTGAGCAGACTAGTCTCAAGCTGTTGTGACCCAACACCGGTCCGATTACACCTGTGGGTCACGGCTGAGCGGCTGAGTGAGTCTTCTTTACACTCATTTACAAACGAATATTTTCTCGTTTATCGTGCGTCTAGATTACACCCATACCACAAAAAAAAGACGGATTATACTTAAGACTTCAGTCATAAAATTAGTATTAATATTAATAGTATCACTGGTAGCATCGTTGCTAACTTACTGTCCATTTGTTAAAATGGCGAATATATCTTTTGGTGCATGTAATGTCTGTCGATGTCCTTTACAGGCATTTATAATACTTAGAAGACAACAACACGTGAGTTCTCTCTGTGTCCGGTTTATTCACATGTTAGCTTCCACAACAACAACAACAACGGGTATATCTCTTCTTCGGCCCTCTCTCAACTCCGCTAGAACAATGACACCTCTAGGTCACTACTTGTCATTACAGTGCAGATGAGAACAAATTCGAGCTGCTCGCGGTGCAGTCTGAGCTGGAAGCTGTAGAGAAGCAGATCCGTGACCTTTTAGAGAGACAAGCTGAGCTGAGAGACCGGCGTTTAGCTCTTGAAACATCACGCGCCGATGTACACAAATCAGTGATTAACGTTAGTAACCCGCTGACCCTGACCTCGTCTCCGTGCGTTTCCCAGCATTGGTCCCGAGCGCCCAGGTCCCGATCAGCCATGGTTGCATTCACTCCGGCTCCGAGTCCGACATACCACCACTAAGCCTAGGTGGTTCCGCAGAAGACGCGAGCCAGAACCAGAGCGAGAATCTCTCCGCCCCTCCCGGTTTTCGAGATCTCCACCCAGAACGGCTTCTCCTCTCTTCGCGAAATGGAACGCGATGCTGTGATCATCTGCGATTCCACCGTCCGACATGTCCACGCTACGTTAGGTAAAAGTAAGGTGTGCACTCACTGCTTTCCTGGTGCTCGTGTTTTTGATATCGCTGCGCGGGTACCTGAGATCTTGAAAGGTGACGAGCGCGTCGGAGCTGTTGTGCTGCACGCGGGAATGAACGACATCAGGCTGCGGGAGACGGATGTTCTGAAGAAAGACTTCAGGAGCATGATTGAAACGGTACACAGCACATCGTCTGAAACACCGATCATTGTGTCTGGACAGCTACCCACGTACCGACAAGGTCATGAAAAGATCAGTAGATTATTCGCGCTAAATGAATGGTTAATGTCATGGTGCAATGAGCAGAAACTGCTCTTTGTAAACAATTGAAATCTATTTTGGGAGCGACCGAGGCTCTTCCGCGCTGATGGCTTACACCCAAGTAGAATCGTAGCAGATCTTCTGTCGGATAACATCTCCAAGATGTTAAACACCGTTTGACTAGTAACCAAAAGTCCAAATCGAAGTCTCTGCTGCACCAATTTAAATGATATTTATACTAGTGTAGAACACTAGTAAAAAACAGAAACGGTCTATTCCTCGTTTACTGAGATCAAATAATAAATCTACTGCGGGATCTAGAAATTTTTTATTGTTATTAAAACAGAAAATCTCGCTATTTGTGAACAAAACCAAAAACATTTTCTAAAGCTAGACTTCTAAACATTAGATCACTCACACCTGAGGCAGTTATTGTAAATGAAACAGCCACAGATAATAACTTCAATGTATTTTGCCTTACTGAAACCTGGCTTAAACCAAATGATTGTTTCGGTCTAAATGAGTCTACTCCGCCAGGATGCTGCTATAAGCATGAGCCCCGTCTGATCGGTCGTGGCGGCGATGTTACAACAATCAATAGAGACATCCTTAATGTTATTCAGAAAACAGGTCACAGGTTTAATTCGTTTGAAGTACTTGTGCTAAATGTTACACTCTCAGATGTAAGAAAGAAATCCACATTTTCTTTAGCATTGGCTACCGTATATAGACCTCCAGGGCCTTATACCGATTTCCTAAAAGAGTTTGCAGACTTTCTCTCAGATCTATTGGTCAACGTCGATAAAGCATTAATTGTTGGAGATTTTAACATACACGTAGATAATTCAAATGATGCGTTAGGGGCTGCGTTTACAGATTTATTAAACTCCTTCGGGGTCAAGCAAAACGTCAGTGGTCCCACTCATCGTCTTAATCATACACTCGATTTAATTATATCATATGGAACCGATCCAACCGATATAGATATCATTCCACAAAGCGATGATGTCACTGATCATTACATTGTAATTTGCATATTACGTACCGCTGTAATATGTCATGTTGTGCCACGCTATCGACCAGGCAGAACAATCCTTCCATCCACCATAGATAATTTCTCAAATAGCTTACCTGATCTATCTCAACTGCTGCCTGAACCCAAACAAACAGATGAACTAGACGAACTAACTAGCACTATGGGCACCATTGTTTCTAGAACATTGGATATTGTTGCACCCATTAGATTAAAAAAGGTCAGAGAGAAAAGTATAGCACCATGGTACAACAGTGCTACGCATGTTCTAAAGAGAGAAACCCGTAATTTAGAGCGTAAATGGAAACAAACTAATTTAGAGGTCTTTAGAATCGCGTGGAAAGACAGTATGTCGCGTTATAAAAAGGCTCTAAAAACACCCAGGGCTGAGCACCTCAGCAAATTAATAGAAAACAACCAAAACAATCCAAGGTTTTTATTTAACACTGTGGCTAGACTAACAAATAAACAGATGTCATCTGAAAAAAAAAAACCTTGTTACAGTTTAGTAAGAAATGATTTCATGAACTTCTTCACTGAGAAAATTGAAAGCATCAGAACCACAATCGTAAACGTTCAATCTTTGCTCGCACCTTATAATTCAGCCGCAATTATCACCCCGCAAGAACAATTACAATGCTTTATAGAACAAAAAGACTTAAATAAACGTATCACTTCATCTAAAACAACAACATGTTTATTGATTCATATACCAACTAAACTACTGAAAGAAGTGTTACCTGTAGTGGAAGAGCCTCTTCTCAATGTTATTAACTCGTCTTTATCTTTAGGTTATGTTCCACGAACGTTTAGCCTCTTAAGATCCAAGCCAATTTTGGGGATTTCCGCCTGGATTTAGCCAACTTAAATTAAAAAGCATATTGTTCCCACATACTTTGGGCTAAACTCACAATTATTTTTGTGTCATTTTACAGGAAACCCTTTGCAGTTTCATAAAACAGTGCTAAAATTGATAAACATTTAAGCATATGTTGTCTGAGCTTTAATGAACACAAAAAAAAAGGCGCTTTTTGATTTTTTTATTTTAAATTAATTTTTGAAAGTGCATAACTCATACCATGTAGGGCATAGGGATATGCAGACAAGTATGGCTATTTCCTCTGTATGGCAACAAACACTGAAAAAAAGAATTATTTCTCTATAATAAAAAATGAAAAAGATATTCAAGCAAATCTGAAGGGAGGAATATTACCTTTTTTTAATGTAATTTCTACCTACCCAAATCTAAACTCTGCTTATAGCCAAACCCATTGGTACAAATGCAATATTCCAGTGTAATTTTAAAGAAAACCCTTTAAAATTGTATAAAACACTGCTGAATGTGATAAATATTATAGTATATGTTGTGTGTGCTATAGTAAACAAAAAGAAAAAAATAGGCGCTTTATGATTTTGATCATTTTATTCTTTCAGATGATGCAAGTCTTATCATTTGACAAATGATTTGACTAAAATCTGTGGTCTATTAGCATCTAGAAAAGAATCATAATCCTCCAGATGTATTTCATTCATTATATGGGCATCAGTTTTGTCATCTGTGTTGTGTATCACCTCAACATCACCGGCCAGCCTGGAGATCTGATGCCAGCTGTGCCAACTCTGTGCCAACAGTGCCACATCTTCAATAGAACCTGAAACAAAGAAATCACTGTTTATACATAGTTTCTGCATTGTAATAATATCACTTTCACAATATCAAAATGTAGATTTACTGAAATTGCCATTTTATTACACTTATGCAAAGTGAAACTAAGTATTGGGCAATAATAGACGCTATTGTGTAATAGCAAAAACATTAGACATTTATTTTCAAATAATAGTTTATCAGATTGGTTGCTGTGCTTTCACATTTCAAACTAACAATAACTTTATCAAAAAATGAATATACATTGCTGAAAACTCAAAGGATTCTGTAACTTACCCAAACAATAGTCCTCAGAATGCGCACTCCAAACATCCAAATCGTCCATTTAGCTCGAACAGTTGCACCTCAAAGCTCGCGTTTATAAATGTAATTGATGCTTTTATATTTCTAGATGCATTTATAATTATCAAAACAGTTCCAAACATATAATATATAACACACGCATCGCAGATATTTCTGTAAACAGACCGTAAGGGTTGACCCGGAAGTGACCGCGAGCGCGTCCGTCACTCCGGTCTGTTGACTGGCCGCGTCAGACATGTGACGCGTGCTGAGTTCCTGTTAAGATCTCTATACCATAATAAAAGCCTTTAGTAATAGCTAGAGTAAGCACAGGATCTGTAATGCACATGACTTGTAGACCTGGTGTGAACTGCGTCTCTTACGCGCTCATTGCACATCTGCTTTCAGTTCGTTCGAAAAGGATTTTCTCACCAACAAAAGCTCACAGAAACGTGAAAATGGTCTCATTTGAAAGATAACATCCTAAGCTAGAAGGTGATATAGATTATGTGGCTGTTTGCGGCTCACTGAAGCCGACATCGGAGCAGGAATGTGATACTTTTATCTGTCACCTCTTTTTGAATGTATTTCACTGTGCGATTGTTTTGAAGATATTTCGATCTATGATTGTCTCACAATGTAATAACATACATCGACAGATTCCTTAGAATGAGAGCTTTATTGTAATGTATGGTTTGACTTATTTGTGAAATAAATAAAAAATAAATATTTGTAGAAAGATTTCTTCGCAATCATAAAGCGGAAATATTTGCCTGGGACCAATGCCTATTTAAGCTAATATTCCATTTGATATGTATCATAAAACCGAAAGTGATGGTATTCTGTGTAAAGTATAGATTCTAAGCTTTCAAATGATACCAAGAATTACTTGATACCTTATATGGAAGACCAATAAAAGAACGTACGAAAATCATAACAAAGATTTTTTATCCCGGGATAGTGGACTTTAAGGGGTTAAGCTGGCAGTTATAAAACCTTTTCTTATTAAGAAACCACAATTAGATCCAAATAACCTAGCAAATTACAGACCCATTTCAAATCTTCCATTTATGTCTAAAATACTAGAAAAAGTTGTGTCCACTCAACTGGGCTCTTTCTTGCAAGAAAATGACATCTATGAAAAGTTTCAGTTTTACTTTACTTTTAGCTTCTGACGAAGGCTGTATCTCAATACTAGTTTTACTTGATCTTGCTGCGTTCGATACTATAGATCACACAATACTCTTAGATGACCACAAAATTATACTGATGTTCAAGGACAAGCATTAAGCTGGTTCGGATCATACTTATCTGATCGCTACCATTTTGTCTATTTAAATGGAGAAAAGTCTATCATAACTTCAGTAAACTATGGAGTGCCGCAGGGATCTGTGTTAGGCCCTCTATTATTCTCAATATATATGCTGCCACTTGGTAATATTTTAAGGAAACATGGAATTAGTTTCCATTGTTATGCTGATGATACTCAAATATATATTTCATCACGGCCGGATGAATACACTAAATTATCCAAATTGACAGACTGTGTTAAAGATATAAAAGATTGGATGACGCTTAATTTTCTTTTATTAAATCCAGACAAGACAGAGGCACTACTTATCGGTTCGAAAAACCATCCGCAAAACCTCACACAGCACGACTTTAACATAGTAGGATGCCCTGTTACTTTATCCACTACAGTAAAAGACCTGGGTGTTATATTAGACTGCAACCTGTCTTTTGAAAAGCAAATCTCATATGTTACAAAAACAGCCTTTTTCCACCTTAGGAACATTGCTAAGCTACGTAATATGCTATCAGTTTCTGATGCAGAAAAGTTAGTTCATGCATTCATGACCTCGAGACTAGATTACTGTAATGCTTTATTAGCTGGTTGTCCTGCATCTTCAATAAACAAGCTACAGTTAGTCCAAAATGCAGCCGCTAGAGTTCTTACTAGATCAAGAAAATATGATCATATAACACCAGTTTTATCATCACTTCATTGGTTACCTATAAAGTTCCGTATTAATTACAAGGTATTGCTTTTGACCTATAAAGCTCTAAATGGTTTAGCTCCAGTCTATTTAACGGATCTTCTATCGCCCTACAATCCATCGCGCCTCTTTAAGATCACTAAATTCTAGGCTTTTGGTCATTCCTAGGATATCCAGATCCACCAAAGGAGGGAGAGCATTTTCACATTTAGCTCCGAAGCTCTGGAATAGCCTTCCTGATATTGTTCGTTGCTCAGACTCGCTCTCCCAGTTTAAAACTAGACTAAAGACGCATCTATTTAGCCAGGCATTCATATCAGTTACTGTAAATCCGGCCTCTAGTTCATAAACGCCAGAGGAGAACTGGCCCCCGACTGAGCCTGGGTTCTCCCAAGTTTTTTTTTTCTCCATTAGGTCACCTGATGGAGTTTTGGACACCATTAGGTCACCTGATGGAGTTTTAGGACACCATTAGGTCACTTGATGGAGTTTTAGGACACCATTGGGTCACCTGATGGAGTTTTAGGACACCAGTAGGTCACTTGATGGAGTTTTAGGACACCAGTAGGTCACCTGATGGAGTTTTAGGACACCAGTAGGTCACCTGATGGAGTTTTAGGACACCAGTAGGTCACCTGATGGAGTTTTAGGACACCAGTAGGTCACCTGATGGAGTTTTAGGACACCAGTAGGTCACCTGATGGAGTTTTAGGACACCAGTAGGTCACTTGATGGAGTTTTAGGACACCATTGGGTCACCTGATGGAGTTTTAGGACACCAGTAGGTCACTTGATGGAGTTTTAGGACACCATTGGGTCACCTGATGGAGTTTTAGGACACCAGTAGGTCACCTGATGGAGTTTTAGGACACCAGTAGGTCACCTGATGGAGTTTTAGGACACCAGTAGGTCACCTGATGGAGTTTTAGGACACCAGTAGGTCACCTGACGGAGTTTTAGGACACCAGTAGGTCACCTGATGGAGTTTTAGGACACCAGTAGGTCACCTGATGGAGTTTTAGGACACCAGTAGGTCACCTGATGGAGTTTTAGGACACCAGTAGGTCACCTGATGGAGTTTTAGGACACCATTAGGTCACTTGATGGAGTTTTAGGACACCATTAGGTCATCTGATGGAGTTTTAGGACACCAGTAGGTCACCTGATGGAGTTTTTCGGTTCCTTGCCACTGTTGCCTTTGGCCTGCTCAGTTGGGGATATTCAAATTAATTAACCAATCATTAATACCATTGATCAGCCCTACCTAACGTGGATGTTTTTTCCACTAAGAAACAAACATTGTTATGTTATTTTGATTGATACTGTGAAGCTGCTTTGATACAATCTATATTGTGAAAAGCGCTATATAAATATACTTGACTTGACTTGACTTGATACTGAACTCACGATACGATATTATTGTGATACTCCAAGACTTATGATACAAGGTTGATTAAAATGCTAAATTTGAGATTACATTGTGTGTGTAAATGATTAGGTTTGGACTTGGTGCTGGAAACCCAATGCACAGGACAAAAGAGACACCAGGATAACAATATTCATGATTCTGAAGCTGAAAATACAGAATTATTTTAGATGAAGATGCTTGCACTCTTTCACTGACTATATATAAAATATTTTAAGCCACTTTTTACTGCTAACATCAGACATTTGGCATTATCAGGACACACACATATTCCCCCATTGCATTATTATACATTAAACTTCTCTATATAAGGTTGAATATAATGTAGTACTGACCTTAAAACTAAAATCTTTTCTTATTTTTTCTCACAGAAATGTTTATTTTGGGTGAACTTTACACAATACATATCTTTAATGTAGTAATGGCTCTAACAAGTCCAAATCAGATTAAGATCTTTTGTCTTTAGCAGATGGTGAACTGTCTACTCAGCAGAGAGATTTACCAAACAGTAAGTTACTTTAAATGTGCATTTTCATTGTCCATAAGTAATCTAAAAAAAACTAAAAATCTGTGATTATTGTTCGAACAGGTCAGGAAGAATGTGATCCACTTCAGGGTAAGATCCCTCTCTTGTGAGCAACTTTACAGAATTGCTTGCAGTGTAAATCCACAAAGAAAATGATATAACTTCCAATATGACACAAACCTAAGTATTGTTTAACAAGATATTAGTTGTACACCACCTCTACATGTTTAATTCCTATCTTGAATTTTTTTCCCTCTAGATATGTTTCATGCTGGGCTAGATCAATTGAAGAAAATAAAAGTGAATCAAGGAGAGACTGTCACTCTAAACTCTGGCGTTGCTGACGTACAGAGAGATGATCGGCTACGATGGAAATACGCTGATTCCAGAGTCTCTGATTGCACAACCTTATATACTGTCATAGCTGTGTGCCATAAAATTAACAATAGGGTCACAGTAAAGTATGGTCCTGGTGGGAAATTCAAAGACAGACTTAAGCTGGATAATAAAACTGGAAATCTCACTATCAAGAACATGAGAGTCAAAGACACTGGGCATTTTAAACTTGAGATCACCAGCAACACAAATCGTCTTACCAAAACAATCAAAGTCAATGTCCGTGGTGAGAAGCTTAAACTTCTATTTTCACTTGTTTTTTGAACCCAGTCAACTACTACAGCTTTATTAGTTATAATAATAAGTTTCTGTCCACAATTCACATAGCAGTGTTTTTAATAGCTTATATTTTTTTTCTCTAAATAAATAGTAAAATGGCCCTTCTGTGTATAGAATTATAATTATACACTGCAAAAAAAAAATATATGATCAATAAGTTATGACAACATAAGTTTTTACATTGCTTTAACTCATCAAAATAAGTTAAGCAATTTTCAACATTTTTGTCATACAAGATTACATTTTTTTAAAGTCAGTTTAATGTAATTTAAGTTGAAATTACTTAACATTCAAGTTGATTTTACTTAATTTTAAATCAGCAACTTTTTTACAGTGTATAATTGCGATGAGGTAAAGATAATGTAAATCTGTGTTTGCAATCTAGTGTCACGTGATTCATTTTTCTTATGACATCCATTTGAACATGAATATTTAATTTTCTGTACAGTGCAACTTAACTCTGTGGCTTTCTCTCTTTTTACCTTGTGTTCTCTCTTTACCTGTGTTTCTTTGTTTTCCTACAGCTGCCACACAAATATGTAGGGATGATCTAAATGAGACCATGTTGTCGTTGATACCAGAAGAGGACCCAAACAACACTAGTACATATACTGTTGTTGAGCCGACAGACACTTTACCCAATGAGGATGAGGAGGAGTCAGGTGGGGAACGGTGACACAATTTCACATGACAATGCCAGTATTGCAGATGTAGTCTATACGGATTTACATGCATGCATATATCACTTTATTTAATAGTTAAGAAGTGATTTATTAAGTGCAGGTAATGTGACTGTATGCCAAAACAGGTGCTTGTTATGTGTTGATAACTATATTTGATGAGAATATTTAGCTAAATATAGTGCAAGACATGATTTTAATACACTAACATTTTCAATATGCTTTCTCTGGACCAAAATGAATCAACAAGACAGTCCCAAAACAGTTATGAACCTTGTATTGTACATAACAGGTATCAAGGTTTTTTGCATCTGTATTTTAATATTTTAATATTCAGGCCAGTGGTTATTTACATACTGTGATATTTGAGATGCTCTCTGTAAATTTACTGTGAAAACATGCACTCAATATTATGAAATATAATCGCTATCGACTATACTATAAAAAATACTATATATTTTGTTATATACTATATATATATATATATATACACTATAGTTTTATATTATACATTATGTATTATATACTAATAGTCTTGCTTGGGCTTGGTTAAGAAAACATTCTACATAAGTCTGCAAAAATATATTTGAAAAAAATCAACATTAAATTATGGGTGATGTATGGCTAAAGTTGACTGGACTAATAAGCACAAATCCAGCTAATATTTGATAGTATCAAGACCACATGGTCTTATCTAGTTACTTATTAAAAACATACATTTTCGAAAATGAACATAACTGCTTCAAAATATGTGTGTAATTTACATAATAGAACAATACGTCAAAGTATCGTCAAGTTATGTTTACCACAGGCTTTATTTTACTCAAAAATTGATAAACCACATTTTAAAACCCTGGAAAATCTCCAGTGAACCAGGGGGCGGGGCTTTGACATCATACCACATAGATCTACAAAAGTCCATTTTTAGGTTTACACTTTTTTCAGTTTTAAAAAGTTATGGTGGTTACAAGGGCTTGTTTATTCAATAAACGTGTTTAAATTGTATTTTGCAGTTGTATTGCAAATTTAATGTTTGTCAACTGGAGAACCTTATGGATTGTTATGAAATAAAGGCTAATGTGTGTTTTCATTTGTGTGTTTTTTTTTATGTGATTCAGACACCAGTTAATAATTTTGTGAACCTCTGTATAAAATTAATTATAAATATATATATATAAATAAATATAGCTGCGAGCAGCGATTACGGGCCCAAGCCGGTGGCACCGCAACCCTGGTGCACCAGGGTGGCGGTACCGCCGGCTTTGGCCCTTCATCGCTGCTCGCAGCTATATTTATTTATATATATATATATATATATATATATATATATATAAATAAAGCCGGTGGCATCACCACCCTGGTGCCTTTAGGGTTATTGTGCACGACGTGACACAAAATATCTGCTCGCTATCTGCCGAACGGCTCTGGTAGTCCCGCTTCAGCACTGATGATGTTGTAGAAATAGTGTGCTCTGGTTGGTCTGGATTATTCGGGATTTTTTATTTTATACAGAAATAAGTTATTTATAATTCAGATGAGAATAAAGTTAGTGTTGATTAAAATGAAGGAAAACAAATATATTGATCTGAAATATAGCACATTCATTTTACATTTATTTAGGTTCAATTACCAAACATACAATCTTAATTTAATTTAAAGCAAACTATACATTAAAAATACATGGGTTGTATGCACATTTTTTTTTTATAAAAAATATATATATATCCAAAAAGACAAGGCTTAAAAACTCTTGTCACTGTAACAGACACAATCTCTCTCTCAAACACACACACACACACAAACACACACACACACACACACACACACACACACACACACACACACACACACACACACACACACACACACACACACACACACACACACACACACACACACACACACACACACACACACACACACCACGTCAAGTCACTTTTTAGATGCAATATTGAATAAGCAGAAAAATCTGATTTTCTGCTCTGAAAATATAAATAAGCATACAAATTGAATAAGCACTTTGAATATTCTAAACAGAATAAGCATTAGTCGCTAATGAATAAGTACTAGTACTTAATGGAATAGATACTAATATCTAAAAAATAAGTACTAGTAGCATGAAAATAGAGACTAGTATGTTAAAATGATTAAATGTTAAAACGGCTTGCCATATTGGCTCAGAGAGAGAGAGAGAGAAAATGACATTTTTGATAATAGTACCTATTAATAGATACTAGTATTTATTCAATAAATACTAGTTCTAAGTCATTACATACTAGTACCTATTAAATAGATACCAGTACTTATTCATTAGCTACTAATACGTATTCAAAAGAATATCTAAAGAATAAGCACTACTATCTAAGGAATAGGCACTAGTACTAAAGAATAAGCACTAGTCGCTAATGAATAAGTACTATTACTTAATGGAATAGATACTAGTATCTAAAAAATAAGTACTAGTAGCATGAAAAAAGAGACTAGTAGGTTAAAATGATTAAATGTTAAAACGGCTTGCCATATTGACTCAGAGCATCAAAAGCATCAAACAAGAATATTAAGTTTGATGCGTTGCCACTGCAACAGTTTCAAAGATATCAAGAATCCCTTCACAGGTCTTCATCTGCAGTGTATTTACATTATACAGATGAAGTTTGAAGCAAATCGGGTAAAAATAAGAGGGTGATTTCAAAGCCTTTAGGAAGTGACACACTTCCTGCTGCCAGTTGGTGGCGCTATAACTTTGACTCACAATAGTCACATCCATGTGATCGGACTCTTACAGCGAACACACTGCTGAAGTTATAACACACTTCCTGTTTCCATTATTCGCCATAAATTCGTTTCCTCGCCACGGCCAAACCGTTCGAGATATCAAAAATCCCCTGGCAATTTTTCATCCTCAATGTCTTGACTTCGTGCACACCGAGTTTCGTGGCGATTGGTTGAATTCTCTAGGATTAGTATATCGAATTCCAGGGGCATACGCTTCCAAACAAACGATAATAGCCGACTTCCTGTTGGGCTGGGGTAAAAAGTAAAAGTACAAAGGATATATGAACCGATGAGATCTATATGTGTAGCGAGTTTCATATTATTACATGCAAGCGTGTTTGATTTATATTTAAAGATTTCGGACCCCGTTCCAGGGGGCGCTGTCGAGCCCCCCTGCCACGCCCGGGTACCAGCTTCAGCCCGGCCCTGATGGCCGCGGTTTCTGACCCGTGTGCAAAGTTTCAAGAGTTTTTGAGCATGTTAAGGGCCCCAAAAGTGCGCTAAGAATCTCAAAAGTATCCAAAAAGAATATTAAAGTTTGATGCGTTGTCACGGCAACAGCATCTAAGATATCAACAATCCTTTCACAGGTCTACATCTGGCTTGTGTCTACATTATACACATCAAGTTTGAAGCAAATAGGGTCAAGCGTGTTGGATATATGGACCAAATTGTCGGACCCGTTCAAGGGGGCGCTGTCGAGCCCCCCTGCCACGCCCGGGTACCAGCTTCAGCCTGGCCCTGATGGCCGCGGGTTTTGTCCTGTGTGCAAAGTTTCAAGAGTTTTCGAGCACGTTAAGAACCCCAAAAGTGCCCGAAAGCATAAAAAAGCATGAAAAAGCTTAAAAAAAGGAATATTAATGTTTGATGCATTGCCATGGCAACAGTGTCTAAGATATCAATAATCCTTTCACAGGTCTACATCTGGCATGTGTCTACATTATGCACATGAAGTTTGAAGCAAATCGGGTAAAAATAAGAGGGTGATTTAAAAGCATTTTGGAAGTGACACACTTCCTGCTGCCAGTTGGTGGCGCTATAACTTTGACTCACAATAGTCACATCCATGTGATCGGGCTCTTACAACGAACACACTGCTGAAGTTTCATCAAGATTAGTTAATGTATGCAGTAGTTATAACACACTTCCTGTTTCACGTTTCTCGCCATAATTTCGTTTCCTCGCCACGGCCAAACCGTTCGAGATATCAAAAATCCCCTGGCAATTTTTCATCCTCAGTGTCTTGACTTCACGCTGACCGAGTTTCGTGCCGTGTGTTTGAATTCTCTAGGAGGAGTGTTTCACATTCCTTTGCATGCGTTTTCCAAACAAGCCTAAATAGCCGACTTCCTGTTGGGCTGGGGTAAAAAGTTAGAGTGCGAAGTATATATGAAACGATGAGATCTACATGTGTACCAAGTTTCATATTATTACATGCAAGCGTGTTTGATTTATGGACCACGTTTTCGGACCCCGTTCCAGGGGGCGCTGTCGAGCCCCCCTGCCACGCCCGGGTACCATCTTCAGCCCGGCCCTGATGGCCGCGGGTTCTGACATGTGTGCAAAGTTTCAGGAGTTTTTGAGCATGTTAAGGCCTCCAAAAGTGTCCAAAAGGTAGAAGAAAAATAATAATAATAAATAATCCTTAGGAAAACAATAGGGCCTTCGCCTTTGGGCTTGGGCCCTAGGCCCAAGCCCAAAGGGCGAAGGCCCTATTGTTTTCCTAAGGATTATTTATTATTATTATTATTATTAGGGCCCAAGCCCTAAGGGCGAAGGCCCTATTGTTTTCCTAAGGATTATTTATTATTAGGGCCCAAGCCCTAAGGGCGAAGGCCCTATTGTTTTCCTAAGGATTATTTATTAGGGCCCAAGCCCAAAGGGCGAAGGCCCTATTGTTTTCCTAAGGATTATTTATTATTATTATTATTATTATTATTATTATTTTACTACCTTTTGGACACTTTTGGAGGCCTTAACATGCTCAAAAACTCCTGACACTTTGCACACATGTCAGAACCCGCGGCCATCAGGGCCGGGCTGAAGATGGTACCCGGGCGTGGCAGGGGGGCTCGACAGCGCCCCCTGGAACGGGGTCCGAAAACATGGTCCATAAATCAAACACGCTTGCATGTAATAATATGAAACTCGGTACACATGTAGATCTCATCGTTTCATATATACTTCACACTCTTACTTTTTACCCCAGCCCAACAGGAAGTCGGCTATTTAGGGTTGTTGGTAAAACACACGCAAAGGAATTTGAAGTACTCCTCCTAGAGAATTCAAACACACGGCACGAAACTCGGTCAGCGTGAAGTCAAGACATTGAGGATGAAAGTTTGCGAGGGGATTTTTGATATCTCGAACGGTTTGGCCGTGGCGAGGAAACAAAATTATGGCGAGAAACGTGAAACAGGAAGTGTGTCATAACTTCTGCATACATTAACTGATCTTGATGAAACTTCAGCAGTGTGTTCGTTGTAAGAGCCCGATCACATGGATGCGACTATTGTGAGTCAAAGTTATAGCGCCACCAACTGGCAGCAGGAAGTGTGTCACTTTCAAAATGCTTTGAAATCACCCTCTTATTTTTACCCGATTTGCTTCAAACTTCATTTGTATAATGTAAATACACGGCAGATGAAGACCTGTGAATGGATTCTTGATATCTTTGAAACTGTTGCTGTGGCAATCCATCAAACTTTAATATTCTTTTTGGATGCTTTTGAGACTCTTAGCATGCCTGAAATTGCTTAAAATTGCATGAAACTCGACAGACAGATCACATTTATTAGCCAGGTGACATGTGCATAGTTTCAGAAACGGGCGTGGTGCAGGGACTCAGTAGCGCCACCTTTTGACAAAAGTGGGGGGTTAGTTTCATCTAGAGTTACAAAAATCTGTATTTATATAGTTCTCCTCCAGCCAGACAACTTTCTAATTTACAGTCATTAGTAACAACCAAGAGGAAGTCAGATATTTTGGTTTGAATATGGTCATTTCTCTCTGAGCCTACGTCTCTGTGACTGCTCTCTGTGTGTGTGTGTCTGTGAGTGTGGGGAGGGGAGGGGGAGTGGGGCTAGATTAACCATTTCACTGCTGTGTGGTTTGGCCTTCATTAAAAAAGAAAAAAAATGTCTTAAGCCTTGTATTTTTTAAATACGTTTTTTTAATAAAGGCATATAACAGACATGCTGCATTTAAATTTTTTTAATAAAACATTGTTTTTTATGTTTTTCAAGCCATTTGATTTATGAGGACTTTTGAAATGTCCTCATAAACCACCCATAAGTTGTAATACCAGTGTAATACACGTCATTATACAAATTTGTGTCCTCATAAATCACATAAACCAACCACACAAACCAACCCACACACACACACACACACACACACACACACACACACACACACACACACACACACACACACACACACCAAATTGACGGTGGGTGGCAATGGTATATTTAAAAGTGCATAATTGTAATATCTGCAAGGCACCCCTAGTCCAATCTTATTAAATGTATGCTTCATCTTTCATTTTAATTTGTAAATTTGATCAATAAATTCAATTATTTAGAATAATAAGATACTATATGGCTGTTACCCTAGGTAGGGCTGATCAAATTACATCATTTACATTGAAAAATAACAATGCATTAAATTATGTTATGAGATTGTTTTAAATATGAGTCAATTAAAAATCGTTGGAAAGAATGATACTTTTAAACATAACACTGAACCGTCACTAGGTGTCGCCAGGCTACCGTCTTAATGAGCGAGTCATTGATTCATTCGTTCAAACGATTCGTTCGAACGACTGAGTCATTCATGAATGAGACAGGTATGGATTGGTCATTGAATCTAGGGTTTGCGATGTTTACCAATTTGGCATCAGACGATGTGTACAGTGAAACATCGCGATGGACGATGATATCGGAGGAGGGTCGGGGCTAACGTTTTAATTTTTCACTTAAGCAATAAGCCCCGCAAAGCCGTGTTTTACAGTGGATTTAGAACAGCTAAGGGGCGTAGGCACAACGCGGAGATATTTTCCTCTACATCTCATCAGCAATTTTGATTTCGGCACGCTCTGAGTCTGCAGCAGCTGACCACTAGGAGCGAATGTACATGATGTACAATGTACACGTGACAGAGCAGCCAGATCCAGACTGTGCTTTCGTGCTGTGGCTGGCGCTGAGCCAGAGACAGACGCGTTCAGTGCTTGTCATATTATATCACAACTATTCAGTGTTTTTAACCACATAATGTTTATTTTAGGTTTCAGACATTTAAATGCATATAACTTATAGCAAAACAATACATTTATAGTTTGTAAAATACACAATGGTGTCTATGGAAGCAGCCATAACAACCCATTCAAATATATTTGCCGACGGATTTTATTCATATCAGACACACAGTGTAAGTAACTATAAAGTTAACTCTATTCTTCTACCAGTTCACCGGCCATGTATTTCGGGAGAAACTGTTTTTTAAACGACAAAACAAACTCACTTACACACATTTGAGAATCAGAATAGAAGATAGTTAATGACATGGTAACCAGGTTTGTTAATATTTATAAATAAAAGCGCTAACGTTACATGTCTATTTTGGCTGTGGTGAATCACGTGCCAAGCATGACGCGTCACCATGGAAACATGGGGGGGGGGGGGGGGGGGGATCGCGATGCTGGCTTAAAGCAAAGAGGCACAAGAGGCGAAACTCTGATGCTTTTCTGGTAACAGCCACTAGGTGGCGCTTCGGGAGCGCGGCCGCCATTTTGGGATGAATATTCCAACGGGAGTTACTGGACAACAGCACAGATAACAGTTTTTTGAGGTAGTTTTTTCTTGCATTATAGAATATTTCCATTTTATGCAACTTTACACATTTACTACTATTATTAGTTACCAACTCCACTTGGCCTGAAATATATTTTGTACGTTTTAATCCCCTGGATCATGCTACAAACATGATGATCTTATGGAACATTATGCATTGCTGTGTCCGTTATCCTATAATTGCCACAATTTTGTACAGTGGCTGTGTGTTTTTGTTTACATAGTCTTGCTTTAATGGTCATTAATATACGATATAAGAAGTTTACTGTAAAGCTGTTTCTATTGCTGTTGTATAGGCCTAATAGTTGTACAAATAGAGAGTTTGTAGGCCTAATACTGTATACGTGTTGTTGTAGCCATTAAATAAGCGCATTTAGTTTCATATTTGTTCAAATATTATAATGTTTTTTTCCCCATATTGATTATGAAAAGTGAACAGCATGAGTATGATATCGGGAGACATGAAGTGGCTCATACATGATTTTGACTCATTAGCCTACGCTGTGTTTTGTAGAAAGCCTTTCTTTAAAATTAATTTCGTTTTGTATAAATTCTATCTTATTTTTATTTTTTTTTAATTTAATCGGCTGGATTTAATAAATGGCAAATATAGCAGACATAATCATGACATCCGGCGCCGGCGCTTGTCTTGAGCGAATCTCATCATAAATTAACCGAAATATGCCTCAGACATGAGAAATATAGAAAGCTTGCAACTAAATATTTAAACGAAACTATTCCAAACGAAAAGAAATAGGCTACTCTCTGATTATGTTGCACACTCTACATATGTTGAAATAACGAGATATTATGTTGAAATAACATTATAAATAATACATCTTTAAATATATTTGATTGAATGCTGAATGTTGTTCTTATTCAATTTAGTAAAATTAAAACTTTAGTTGTGATAATTAAAATGATTGAATATTAAATATCGAAGTTTTGCTCATTTAATAATAGTAGCACAATATAGGCTATAAGTGCGCAGCTCCCCCTGTCAATGATCTAGCACCCCCTCGGCACCTGCGTTAAAAAATCTGGCGCTGCCTCCTCTTTTTACATAATTATTTCAACCTAAAAATGACCTCTGCACTGGGCTAAATATATGGCTTTCACCCCAAAATGGCGGAAGCGTAGCGCTGCTGCTGGGCGCTGGTGTTGCAATGGAACGTTCTATTGGCTTTCACTTCTTGTAAATATACGTTCTTTGCTTAAAGTCCCCATGAACCGGAAGTTGCAAACGGCTTTTCTCCAGTGCTGTGACGTATTTCCGAGAGAAACGGAATACTTATGAGGCAAAATAGTGAGCGTGGCTTTTTTTTTCCAACTAGCACCTGATTGGATCTAGAAAAATGCACCTCCTCGCCATCTCTCCTTTCACAGGCTGTGTGCCTGTCTACTGTCAGTTGGAGGGGCGTGATTACGGATGTTAAGCAGACACCCAAACCATCAAGCCTACGTCATCGGGCAAGGTCCTCCAGTGCAGAGGGGAGGGGCATTTTCAGAATTTGATTAAAGATTACGAAGCCAAAAAATTTTTTTGTGTGGATTGACTTGCACGGATGAATTGTTCACCACAAAACGATCAATTTAGGCAAACAAAGTAAGTATGGTCAATTTTGATTTCATGGGGACTTTAACATCGTGATGTCTGTCAGCCATCACGATGGACGATGATATCGTCAATCTTTGAGTAAACCAATTTGTCCAAAATGCTGAATCATTCAGTAATGAGAAAACATGTTGCTGTGAGATGCGCAATGGTTCTGCTGTGATCTTTGTTTAACTATTTTCGCTGCTGAAACAGAAAAACCGTCAATATTGCATCTAAAATGTAAGTGACTTGACGTGTGTGTGTGTGTGTGTGTGTGTGTGTGTGTTACAGTGAAAAGAGTTTAACCCTTTAAGGCAGTGGATCTCAATCCTGGTCCTAGGGAGCCACTGCTCTGCATAGTTTGTATGTCTCCCTCATTTAACACACCTGATTCAGATCATCAGCTGGTTAGGAAAGAGCTTTATTAACTGAAGTGGGTGTGTCAGATAAAGGAGACATATAAAATGTGCAGAGCAGTGGCACCCTAGGACCAAGATTGAGAACCACTGCTTTAAGGCCTTGTCTTTTTTGGATATATCTTCTTTTTTTTTTATGTGCATACAACCCATATATTTTAAATGTATTGTTTGCTTTAAATTAAATTAAGATTGTATGTTTGGTAATTGAACCTAAATAAATTTAAAATTAATGTGCTATATTTCAGATCAATATAATTGTTTTCTTTCATTTTAATCAACACTAACTTTATTCTCTATCTGTATTATAAATAACTTATTTCTGCATAAATTAAAAAATCCCCAATAATCCAGACCAACCAGAGCGCACTAATTCTACAACATCATCAGTGCTGAAGCGGAACTACCAGAGCCGTTCGGCAGATAGCGAGCAGATATTTTGTGTCACGTCGTGCACAATAACCCTAAAGGCACCAGGCTGGCGGTGCCACTGGCTTTATATATATATATATATATATATATATATATATATATATATATAATATATATATATATATATATATATATATATATATATATATATATATATATATATATATATATATATATATATATATATAAATATAGCTGCGAGCAGCGATGAAGGGCCAAAGCCGACGGTAGCGCCACCCTGGTGCACCAGGGTTGCGGTGCCACCGGCTTGGGCCCGTAATCGCTGCTCGCAGCTATATTTAGGGCCCAAGCCCTAAGGGCGAAGGCCCTATTGTTTTCCTAAGGATTATTTATTATTCTTCTTCTTCTTCTAATTATTTTTTTTACTACCTTTTGGACACTTTGGAGGCCTTAACATGCTCAAAAACTCCTGAAACTTTGCACACGTGTCAGAACCGGCGGCCATCAGGGCCGGGCTGAAGATGGTACCCGGGCGTGGCAGGGGGGCTCGACAGCGCCCCCTGGAACGGGGTCCGAAAACATGGTCCATAAATCAAACACGCTTGCATGTAATAATATGAAACTCGGTACACATGTAGATCTCATCGTTTCATATATACTTCGCACTCTAACTTTTTACCCCAGCCCAACAGGAAGTCGGCTATTTAGGCTTGTTTGGAAAACGCATGCAAAGGAATGTGAAACACTCCTCCTAGAGAATTCAAACACACGGCACGAAACTCGGTCAGCGTGAAGTCAAGACATTGAGGATGAAAGTTTGCGAGGGGATTTTTGATATCTCGAACGGTTTGGCCGTGGCGAGGAAACGAAATTATGGCGAGAAACGTGAAACGGGAAGTGTGTCATAACTACTGCATACATTAACTAATCTTGATGAAACTTCAGCAGTGTGTTCGTTGTAAGAGCCCGATCACATGGATGTGACTATTGTCAGTCAAAGTTATAGCGCCACCAACTGGCAGCAGGAAGTGTGTCACTTTCAAAATGCTTTGAAATCACCCTCTTATTTTTACCCGATTTGCTTCAAACTTCATCTGTATAATGTAAATACACGGCAGATGAAGACCTGTGAATGGATTCTTGATATCTTTGAAACTGTTGCTGTGGCAATCCATCAAACTTTAATATTCTTTTTGGATGCTTTTGAGACTCTTAGCATGCCTGAAATTGCTTAAAATTGCATGAAACTCGACAGACAGATCATATTTATTAGCCAGGTGACATGTGCATAGTTTCAGAAACGGGCCATTAACCATTTCACTGCTGTGTGGTTTGGCCTTCATTAAAAAAGGAAATAAATGTCTTAAGCCTTGTATTTTTTAAATACGTTTTTTTTAATAAAGTAAAGGCATATAACAGACATGCTGCATTTAAATTTTTTTAATAAAACATTGTTTTTTATGTTTTTCAAGCCATTTGATTTATGAGGACTTTTGGGGGCCCCCGGGGGGAAAAAAATTATGGCGAAAACTTTAAACGGGGAAATGTGTTATAACTACTGCATACTTTAAATAATCGATGAAAAATTTAGCAGTTTTTTCGTTGTAAGAGCCCATCACATGGTTTTGACATTGTAGTCAAAATTTTAGCCCACCAAAAAGGCAGCAGGAAAATGTGTCAAATTTCCCAAAAAAATTTTAAAACACCCTTTATTTTTACCCCCCCTTTTCTTCCCAAAATTCATTGTTTTAAAGTAAAACAGCCCAAAAAACCTGTGAAAAAATTTTTATATCTTTGAAACGGGTTTCCTGGGCAATCCTTTTTAAATTTAAAATTC